>CAUYMX010096956.1:0-19450 GCA_963573855.1 Lepilemur septentrionalis | reverse complement strand
TTATTCAGATAATAAAATAAATATTTAAGTTGTTTATTTAAATAATTAAATGTTTAGGTTATTTAGAAAATTGAATATAATTATTAACTATAATTATGTTATATTAATATAATATCTTGACAACTTGAAACTGCCCATCTTTTCCATTTTGTCCATTCTGATGTGTATGTGGTGGTATTTCATTTTGGTTTTAATGTTTTTTCCCATCCTTGGCCCATCTTTCTATTGAGTTGTCTGCCTTTTCCTTATTGATTTGTAGGGGCTCTTTACATATACTGGATGTTTTCCTGAAGTATTCTTATAAAGATATAAATGTTAACCAGGGGATGCCAGGGGAACCCAATGTCTTTGAGCAGACAGATTCTCAGGAAGAAAATCCTATCACATGAGTCTCAGTGGCAGCTGGGCTTGCCTGAGCTGTGGTTGGGAGAGAGCAGCAGAGGCCAACACCATCGCTAGGGTCAATTCCAGGAAGCAAAGGCAGAAGTTAAACTCAGTCCAAAGAATATGTGACTTTGTGTTTTACTGGGCAACTTTCTGTAGCATCTTCTGAAGAAAGTGTTTGAAAGCAAGTTCTAGAATGGGGCATTCCTTCACATTGTGATCTGCATGATTGATTGACATTACAAGGAAGGTTCATATATGGCTAATGATTTGCTGTAAACTGAGCCCGGGCACTAAACAGAATCTTGACATTGTTTTCACTATTTTGGAAGTAATAACATTGGTTCTGTTCATTTTCCACTCAGATTAATTTATAGAGAAAGTTAATGTTGGCCTTAGTCACTCAGGATGTAGGGCTTTTTAATTGGCCCAGGCAAGACAGCCAGGAAGGCCAGAGATCTTCTTAGCAATGGACCCTCTGACTAAGGTTATGATGCATTTGCAGCTCCTGGCAGGCTGTTCCACGAGTGCTCTCGCCTGCACAGTGAGAGCCCAGGGCACTTACGCATCGCTGGCCCCTGAAGGCCTTATCCCTCCTCAGGGGGGCGAGCAGATTTCCCGAGAGCTGGAACCCTTAACAAGAAGCTATACCTGCTCGAAACCAGCCCCACACATTTTTTGCATTATGTGCCTGATGTGACTTGTGATGACTACTTGAAACTTCTACTTAAATCCATTTATACATTACAAAAAAGGTCTGATTTCATAGGAAGAAAGAAAACTTTAATTCAAGGCAGTGCAAAATCTCTAGCCATCCATCAGCTCTGAATATCAGACTGTTGGTGGCTCCTGACTGCAGAGGGCGGCAGCTGCTATTCCATTTCCAACACAAGCTGCGCTTTGTCATCGCCAAGGTCACTCACTGCCCCAGGCCGCCTTGGAGGGAGCCTCCCAGACTCTTGCATTTCCTTTCTCCCTCTGTTCCAAAGACCGGTTCTTCCTTTCCTACTTTACCTTTCCTCCTGCCTCAGGACCGTAAACTCCGCTGGGATATTGTTTTCTCACTATCCCACGCCTTCATGGGATGAAGCTGGTCCCTTTCAGGTTTTTATGATTTCCATTCCTTTTCTCCACCATCGTGCAATTATCTTCATCATCACCATTTATGATTTTTTTTCATTAGAAGAAAAAGTGCCGTTAAGTCCCTCATGTACTTGAAGCTCTTTCCGGAATCCCTGGGCCCACCACGCCCCCATGCAACAGCTCAGCTGTCTGTCTAGCCTTTTCCCGCTTGGCACCATCCTGCCTGCCTCTGTGGGCTGTCATGTTGCCATGACAACCAGCAACCAGCCAAGGCAGGCGCTCAGGGTGTGGCTTGCTGGGACCTTGGGCGTTGGTCCAGCCAGCTGACCTCCCAGGAGCTGACATGAAGTGACTCCATTTGGTGTCCTTGTTGTCCTGGAAGGAACCTACCAGCTCTGTTCTCTCCTTCTTGACACAGCTGCTTGTGGGGGTGAAGCTCATACCCAGGTGAGGGTCATCAGAAAGCTCTGCATATTTTCTCTGCAGAGAAATCAGGCATCCCTCTGTCCTCACAGCAGGTTTATTGGAAAGTCAAGAATGAATGTCTTTTAAAGCTGAAATGATGGTGCCCACTGGGTCTTAGTGTCTTCATAAGGAACCCAGCTGGGAGCAGAGAAGAGAGAGGGACTCTAAAATTGGAGAGGAAAAAACCAGACAGATTTTATATACCATTTGCAAATAGTTTTTTATTATATTTTCAGCATATTGCTGTTCTTAAACTGTCTGAGTAGCTTCTGCTTGTCCTAGGGAAGGTTCCTATGGCACCCTGTGGAATTTCTCTCACAATTGCTTCTCTATAAATGAGCTTGAATACAACATGGATGGATTCACAGTCGCTCGTAAACCACTTTGCACCGAAGGCTCTCAGGGGAGAGTCCCAGGAGAGACAGCTCCACAGAGGGAGGGGGAGGGAAGGGGAATGGACCCGAGGATGGGGAGCCCGGGGAGGGGACCACCCTCAGCAGCCCACAGGGCTGGTCCTGGATGACTCAGCTTCAGAAGCAGCTGCCAGTCTGACCTCAAGATGAAATCTGCATTGATCAGACAGTTGTCTGGGGACCTGCAGATCAGGACATTAAAAAAGGACTTATTCTCATGTAACTTCACCGCTCACGATGCTGATACTATTAACCACACTCAGATGGAAACTCGGCTTCCCCAGACGCTGTCTGTGAGAGGAGAAGTGGTGACTGGAGACCGAGTAGTCCTCAGTGTCCACTGACCACGCCTGCAAAAGGCCCTGGGCTCCAGCAGATTTTGATTTTTGTTCTAAGTCTGCCCCTTCCTTACTAACCATGAATTTGGAAAATTCCCTGGATTTCCTGAAGCCCCCTTTCCTCCCATCTACAAAATGAGACTGTGAGGGGACAGGATATTATGTGTGCGAAGTCGGGAGACATGCAGGCTAGGAGTCTTCCAATTGCCCTCTTTGGTGCCCAGAAAAGGCCTGTTCCCAGGGCCAGGTGGCTCCAGGACGAGCTCACAGCGTGGCCAGGTCTGAGCCCGCTGTGAGCTGCCTCCGCGTCCTCCCTCTGCACAGCCCAGCACCTGGCCAGCTTCTTCCCCACTCTCCCAGCTGACCAGAAACCTCTTCTTGGAGAAATTGAGGCTTTCAAGGATTTATTATTGGCCATTTGTCAGTTCTTCAAAGCTGACACCGAGGTGTCAAAGGAGGGACAGCATGTGACCATTGGATTGGAACAGGAGCCCCCTGTTCAGCTGTGACTGAGAGCCTCACTGGTGCGGCACGTCCTGACATGGGAGTGCCACTGAGTCCCAGAGAGCCCTGTGGGCTGGTCTCACCTGCCCCGCCTCACAGACAAGGAAACTCAGAACGGTCCACACCCAGTGAGAGAGCCCAGGTCCCCTCCCAGCTCCACGGAAAGGCTGCTCATCCATCCGTTAAGTCCCAGCTCAGCGGTGCTTTCCTTACTCTTCGATCCTGTTTGGCATTTCCCACCCGACGTTCGGTTTTGGCACTTCTGTTGAAGCGTTAATCATGTTCTACTTTGAATAGCTCTTCCCTCCCCTCCAGAGATACCACCTGACTTCGGTCTCCACAGGTTGGTTTTGTAGTTTCCCAGTATTAGTCAAGACTAACTTAAAACAAAAACAAAACTCAAACTTTCCTACAAAATGCCTGTTGCACATTCGAGTAGCCTCTCTGACCTGGGCTTCTGGCCGTCTGAGATTCTACAGAGCTTCTTGAATGAGTCTCTTGAATACCATGAGACACATGTACTCTAAGAAAAATCCCTCTGTGAAAATCTGCACCAAATAAAGTTGGTTAATCATGATTATTACAAAGTGACGGTAATTTCCTTGCTTTACAAAATGATTCACTACCAAGTTGCTTTAAATAGCAAACTCTGTTTCTGTATTTTAAAATAGATGAACTAAATGAATTGAACCAATTTTCAGGAACATATTAATACCTATTTCAAGGCATACCCAATTGGACTCTATTTAGTTTTTGTTCATTTCTTAATTTGTTCCTTTATTTGTCCATCCTGTTTTAGTGGTCAGCCACACGGACTCTGGAGACAAGGCCCTGCGGGGGAGAAAGGGTCATGAACAGAGCTTTGGGTTGTTAAGGTTGACGTGACTGCATGGAGAGAGAGACAAAGACAGAGAGAGAGAAAGAGAAGAGAAGGAAGGAAGGAGGTACGTGGATGGATACATAGATACATTTAAACCACAAGCTTACAGAGTTATTCAAGAGTTGCTACTTCTCTATAATTCTAAGACAGGGAAAGAAAAGTCTTTATACTCGCACAAGCTTCGTTGTCGTATTGTAACTTGAGAATTTAGCATTAATTGCTATGAAGCAGTATAACTCACTTGTGAAAATACAAATTGCGCTGTTCCTTTTTTTGGCTTATGAATATGAATGGAAAAATAAACAGTGAACAATCAAATTTGTAATCCATGGCATTGATTGGAAGAAGGATTAGGAAGTTAAAGAACAGGCTGAAATGTGGTCCACAGTTCTCAGTGGTGGCTGGAGGTCAGCCTTCACTAGTGAAGTGGGTTAGTTCATGGCCCAGGCTCATTTTAATCTTTCCCTTCCACTCCTCCCTGTGAATTTACCCAGGAAAACAGCACAGCCTGTCACCTAGGTAACTGGCTCCCCCGCTGACTGGTGGAGATTGGAAACCGCACCCTTTCTCATTGCAAATTTGCATTTGCAGCTGGTGACCTTGCAGGAGGACAGAAAGCTAATCTGATCCCATTGATGAATGAGAGTGCCAGGCCCTGCCCCATGCGCCGGCTACACCGAGAACGCAGCAGACAGCATCTGCTCCTGCGAGGAGCCTGTTTAAGCTGTTAGATGCCTGTTTCTTCCCTTAAGGAGGCTGGAAAGTGTGTTGATTTGAAAATGATGAAGACGAAAATGCTCTCTCTGGATGTCCACTTTGTGCAAGGCCCTGAGGTTTCTCACTTTGACCATTGTTTCTTTCTACCGTGTTTCCAAAGAGCCTGCAGATTACGACTGGCTGAGATGAGGACAAAAACGTGGGTTCCCAGTTTAGTTATGTTAATTACAATAAAAAATTAAGAAGGGGGAGGTGAGAGAGTGTGCCTGGACAATGGGGACCCCAGCATTTGTCAGCAGACTAAGTCTTTATGCTGCAGCTTTGGTGACAGCCACTCCTTTCTTTCCCCATTGTGTGCCAGCAGCTCAGTGACTTCTGGGAGCCAGGCTGTGCTCCAGCTGTATGCAAAGTGCGGAGGTCCACGGGGTGGGGGGTGTGTGCCAAGTCTTGGAAGGGGGAAAGGGACTCAGAAAGGGGCTGCAGTGAGATGGGAGTTGGGGAAGGGATGCCAACTCAGCTGCTGTCTCCTCTTCATTTAGAGCAGTAGTTCTCAAAGTGGGGTTCCTGGACCACCAGCAGCACCTGAGATTTTGTCAGTAATGCAAGTTCTCCCCAGACCTGCTGCCTCAGAAACTCTGGGCCAGTGTAGACTAATTCTCTGCATGACTCTTATACACACGTAAGTTTGAGAACCACTGCCCCATAGTTCCAAAGAAAAGATTATTTTCAAATTCAGAAGACTGAATAGCTTCAGATGCCAGTTCAAAGTGGGCAAACAAAACATAGTAGAGAATAATGCTGGATAAAAGCTTTTCTTCCTAAAATACATGAGAATTGACACACGAGGCGGGGAGGTCACAGCAAGTGCACAAATGTTAATTATAACTAGTGGAAAAACACTATATCTATTTTCCATAATTTGGTCAAAGAATTTGAAAAATTATGGCTAATCTGAAAGAGAAAGTGCTACTTTTTAGTTAGAATTTTTCACTTTGAAGTTTCCTGATCTCGATTCTTCTAGGACTCACTGGTGTAATACAGGAAGCTATCTAGTAAGTACAAACACAGAGAAATACATCTTCAAGACTTTCTTCCCTCCTGACATGAAAATGATTAAAAACAATAGTCAGAATTCCCGAAGGAGATAACTTTAATATAGCCTTACTTACGGTGACCAATTAGTAAGCAGTTGATTTGACGCATGGCAAATGATAGTAGTTTACTCATAGCTAAGAAACCCGAGAAAGAAGTATTCTGTTTTTGACTTTGGGGAAATAATAAATGCTAAACCAATATATGGTTTACTGCACTCCAGGTAGAAATGTAAGTATTTTGAAATGAAACTAAACCAGGCAGCCTCTTCCCAGAGACTGGCCCCCACCATGGCGAAGCCAGGGGCGCCCCTGAACTTGCGGGTACTTTCTTTCCCCAGTGGACACTGTTTCACTGCAGACTTGATGTCAGGCGTGGCACGTCCACGCAGGATGAGGCCATCCTGCGTGACCTTCCACTGTGGCACGGGGTTCCCACCTTGTCTCTCAGACGAGATGGGGTGGGTCCAGGGTGGTCTGGCCACAGTCCTCACCTCGCCTTTCAGCATAAGGTTGTGCTGAGTCGCAAACAGCTGCAAGGCGGGCAAGGGACTGGGGGGGAGGGGAGGAAAAGAAAGAAATTGCCTGGAAGTGAACATGCCTAGACAAGCACTGAATTAAATGTGATATCTTTGTAAACCCTTCATGCTAGGTTTTAAAAGCCATCGTCTCTGTCGGGATCACAAAAGCTTCCTTTTTCACAAACTGGCACAAAACTACACACACGCTATTAAATCCACATATCTGAGTATTTGGATTACAGTTAATGATATGGTTTAGACCCTCGAGATCAAGGTGCAATTTTGCACATCCATAATTTTTCTGTCACTTTTTCTGTAAAAAGAAAATCTCTGACACAATGGTGACACTTCTGAGGAGTGTGAAGGAGGAGAAGTGTGACTATTCCCTGGTGTCCTGGGCTCGCAGACCTGCAGATCCTGCCTGTCCCGCGGAGCAGAGAGCCCTCCACCCGATTCCCTCAACTTCTGACGAATTGTTGGGAAGGAGAAGGAGGTGATGAAGACACTAATCTTTACCAGGTATCCACCTTGTGTCTGGAAATGTGCTCGGTGTCCCACACATAGTCCCGTGTAGGACAACGAAGGGAAAGTGACACCCCCCTGTCACTGCTTCTCATCCAGACTCCTCTCCAGAGAGGCTGAGCTGGCAGCTCCCGCCCCTTCCCCCAGTGACTGGGCCAGGAGCAGACACTCTGGGTCGATTGGAGTTTCTCTCCCAGGAGCTCTGGAGCACAGGTCCTGAGAAAAGGAGCTGGTTCTCTGTAGGGAGCAGAGCTGCAATGTCATGTACGGTCTTAGCAGAGCCATCACTGCAGCAGACCAAAGCCACGTGCAGAGAAATTACAGGAGACGAGAGAAACCGGGAGTAGGCAGGACACGTACCTTGAGGAGAGACGTGAAGGCCAGGAGCTCCGCTGCTGCACGGAGGACGGGTCTCTTATTTTCTGCAGCAGTGTGGCCGCACACCACCTCACGTCTTACAGGCCAGGGGGAGCAACAGTTGTGTGCTTAGTAGAATGATCTTTAACTTAGTGTTAATTTAAGTGGGTGATGTTCTTGGTGTGAAAGGACAAAGAGGTCTGTCTGGAAAGTATCCGGCCATGTAATATGAAAAATAGAGACATTTGTTGAAGATAAAATACAAGAAACATTGTACATAGGACAAGACACCTCAGTTCCTGTCAAAGTAGGCACCTTGGGACCTCACACAGTTCTCCCAGAGTGTCTTAACCTAATCATACACTGTCAACATTCTCAGATGTTCTGCTTGTCACAGGCCTTCCAAAATATGGATCACTTTCAGCAGAATCTCCACCATCTTTGAAGCGTTTGTGCCACACTTTTATTTGCGCTGCACTCGTTGCATCGTCCCTGAAAGCCTTCCGAATCATCCGGACAGTTTCCTCAGAGGAATGCTCAAGCTTAACGTGAAATTTGATGCAGATTCATTGCTCTGCTCACTCAGTCATTTTGAAAGTGACGGCCACACGGTACACGTTGTTCACTCAACGGTGTCTAGCGCCCCACTGACTGGTACAGTGAAGTCGTCACTTTTCACGAATGCACATCCCAGTCTGCTTTCCTTGGCCGCCAGCTTACATTTATGTCTTGCAAACCATTCTTGTCATGTTAATATTAACAATGGCCAGATATTTTCTGGACAGATGTTATACACCCCAAACCTAATCTAGGGATAGAACCTAATTTTGTGTGATATAATTCCCAATGTCTTTTTCTTTTTTTTTTTTTTTGAGATAGGAGTCTCATTCTGTCACTCAGGCTAGAGTTCAGAGGTGTGATCATAGCTCACTACAACCTTGAACTCTTGGGCTCAAGCAATCTATCTTCCTACTTCAGCCTCCAGAGTAGCTGGGACTACAGTTACATGCCACGATGCCTGGCAAATTTTAAAACAAAAATATTTTTTTGTAGAAACAGTGTCTCACTATGTTGCTCAGGCTGACTTCAAATCCCTGGCTCAAGCAATCCTCCTGCCTTGGCCTCCCAAAGTGCTGGCATTACAGGTGCGAGCCACTGTATCTGGCCTCCAGTCTTCCTATGGGAAGAAATTAACATTCTTGACTTTAAAAAATTAAAGCAACTTAATGTTAAACTTTAATGGGATTAAGATGTTCTGAGAAACTTATTGTTCACCCACCCAGTCAAGCAAGACAAAGATGATCTTTAATCAAACATCCTTTTCTGATTGTATCTGGTCTCCAGATGATCATCTAATAACCTTTTTTCTTATCCTGTAAAATGTCCCTATCAAGAGGAAATTGCATTATTCTATTAGGGGCCTTTTTCTCTGAATGCAAATTATATTAATTTCATACATAAATGGTCGGAAAGAGCTGGGCATGGTGGCACACGCCTGTAGTCCCAGCTACTTGGGAGAATGAGGCAGAAGGATGGCTTGAGGCCAGGAGTTAGAGGCTACAGTGTGCTCTGAGCAGCAGGGATGAAAAAACCATGGTACCCACCTTTATGGGTCTGATAATCTCATACGAAAATGTCGTGAGAAAGAGAAAAGCTGCTGCTGTCTGCAGAGCTGCACCTGCTGTCACACAGCCCTCTGTTCCTAGGATCTGGCCTGGTCCTCCGAGATAGGCCCTGTGTTCTGTTCAGCATGAACCACTTCACAGAATCTCAACATTGCATGAGGTCACTCTGGGACCATGATGGATCAAGACCAAAACAAGACCATAATCTTTATGTTGTGCAGTACCACTCTTAAATGCAAAAACATGAGCTTTAGCTCACAGGTGAGATCACAGATAATATGCAATTTGTATTTCGAGTCTCATACATCTATGTGTGTTACATTTTGTTCTTACTATAACAGTGGAAACACTGCCCCAAACTAACTCAGCTATTTTTGTTTTGCTTCTTGATATTCATACATTTTACAAACATTCTCTTCCTCCAGCTTACTAAGGAGTTAGGAAGAAACTGAAAGGAAAAGGAACTCTGGGGTTGGCTAATACAGGGACGTAACAGGACTAAGAAAGGATATGAAAGGGTTCCTTGGCTATCTGTGCATCTTCCAACACCACTGCCTTCTTTCTGCATTCAAAGCCGGTTCTGCAGTCATTTGCGTTGAGCCGCACTGAACTCCATGCATCGTGGTCCACTGGGATGTGGGTGGGGCATAGGGGTCCCCAGGTGGTAAGGGTCAGCAGACATGCACTTGCATGCATCTACTGTGTTCGTCCACAGGCTCTATTATCCCAGTGGACTTCCCTTAAAAAACACAGGTTCAGCAATAAATGCATTAAGAATTTCAAGTTCAATGCGACAGCCGAGCATTAAACCAAGGGTGAAGCCCTTCTGAGCCTGGATCCTGTGGGAATGCACAGGTTTTGTGCCAGGCAGCCAGCCCAGCAGCAAGGATGTGCATGACAAGGGTGCAGCGGAAACCAGTACGGGGTCTATGCTGCAGACTTCTCCCTAGAGAGAGAGTACAGAGCTGAGACCTCAGGCTCTCGGGCGGACACCGCATCGCCAACTGTATATCCTTAGATAGGTAAGTTACTTACTCTCTCTGTGCCTCAGTTTT
The DNA here is from genome assembly GCA_963573855.1 of Lepilemur septentrionalis. Taxonomy (NCBI): domain Eukaryota; kingdom Metazoa; phylum Chordata; class Mammalia; order Primates; family Lepilemuridae; genus Lepilemur; species Lepilemur septentrionalis. The sequence goes on along the minus strand of CAUYMX010096956.1, from coordinate 9,495 downwards.
CTTGTTTGTGAAATGGGGACAATAATGGCACCTAACTCAGGAGGGTATTGTGAGGACTAAATTTTAATACATATAAACGTTTAGAATCACATGACTCGGCATCTGGCAAGACCTCAGTAAAGCCTGGCCATTGCTGGTGGAGAGGAGCGGATGAGGCTACCATCGCTCCATAACCCCAGCTCCTCCAAGGCTGTGCCCACCAGCCAACTTTCTGACCATAATGTCGCTTCCTATGCAAATCTGCTCACAGGCAAAGATGTGCATGGTAGCTCCGTTTCTCATTGGAAAATACACAGGTATTCTGGTTTGCAGATGTCAAAGACAAGAACAAAAACCTGCAAAGAAAGTAATTAGGCTTGGCAAGGCTTTCTGGGGGAATAATGGATCCTAAGATGGGGTCAGCAGAGATTGTTCTCCCAGTTCTGCAGAAACCAGGACACAAGGAAATTCGTCATTCACCAAACACCCCAACACTGTTATGCGCCGGGCCAGGCCTCGAACTCATAAGTGCCGTGGTAGTGCACATGCACCCACCCTACTCTGCTGTCGGGCAGCCACCAGAGCCCCTGGGGCTGTTTCCTGGGGATGTGACGGGGCTAGCTTCACAAGATCCACAGTGGAGAGAGGTGAGAGCAGGCGACTGGGAGAGAGGAGGCATGGTCATCAGGGCCACCTGTAGATGTCTTGCTGTTGTTCTTCACGGGAAAGTTAATGCCAGGCATCTGCTCTCTGGGTTGTCAAAGCCAGGATGATAGTGAAAAGAAAGTTTTATATTTGTCAGGAATCGGAGGCCTTTGGGAGTACATGGAGTCCACAGGAGGGATGAGTTCTGCTTGAACTAATTCTATATAAGTTAAAAATTGAAAAGGTATGGAAGCAGTTTTTTAAATTAAAAATTTGAATAAGGCCATTGTGTGGGGAGTAACACATTCCCCACACGTGCTCCAAGGAAAGGCTGCCCTTGAGCTCCTGCGTTAACTAATTGTCTTTAGACCCCCCCAGGAGTTTGGCTTTGACCCTGATGGAATGTTACCTGAGAGGAGCAAAAGAGGAAGCAGTTAGCTTCTTTGAAACTTTGGGAAAACAAAAACCATTAAAGCTTGAGGAAAACTGCTTGTGACTTTTCAACTTCCACTCTACAACACTACTGTGTTTGGACCAGTGTTCCTTTATGCTACATGGGGAAATACACAAGGGACAAGTGTCATCTGCCCAAGAATGTGCTTGTGTTGTATTTAGGTGCCATACAGTGAATAAGAAGTATGACCTTGATCTATCCCTTCAAAAATTATCTCAGTCTCAGACAGTGATCTGAGCACAGACAGTGTGATTGGATCAAACGCTGATTTGGTAAGATGTTTTAGGAGAAAACTTTTTTCTTTTTCTTTTTCTTTTTTTTTAGAGACAGGGTCTTCTTCTGTTGCCCAAGCTAGAGTACAACGGCACGATCATAGCTCACAGCAACCTCAAACTCCTGGGCTCAAGTGAACCTCTTACCTCAGCCTTCTGAGTAGCTGGAACTACAGGTGTGTGCCACCACTCCTGGGTAATTTTTCTATTTTTTTGTAGAGATGGGGTCTCGCTATGTTGTTCAGGCTGGTCTGGAACTCCTGGACTCAAGTGATCCTCCCGCTTTGACTTCCCAAAGTGCTGGGACTGTAGGCATGAGTCATCTTGCCCAGCCTAGAAAGCCCTTGATGATAATAATAACAGCATCATAGATGCAGAACTCACGTCATCAGGGTTCATGATGTTCTGATGATTATGCATGTGTGGGTGGAGGGGGGGAAGCTGACTTAGCTTATTAGGTCACAGACTTAAACATTTTCGGCTGCTTATCTCTCCTGGCTGCTTTTCCACATTAATAAGCAAGGAGAGACTTGGCACAATCCCATCTTTCTCCCATTTGTCTTTTTTGGAGGCTGTTGAGGTCTCCCTGGAGCTGTGTTCTGTCCAAGGCTTGTTAGGGGGACGGACAGCCAAGAGCATGCCCTGAAACCCCGACAGAAAGCTACTTCTAGAGGACAGAGGACCAGGCAGGTGCTTAGAGAAGAAAAGCCTTCTCTGTACTGGCTTTCTGCTCCTTTCAGTTGATCCTGGGTTCTGAAGCTTCATCTTTGTCCTTTTCTTTCTCCTTCCCCAAAGACTTCAAACCCTCCATTCAGTGAGTGCATTTTCATTGAGCATCTACTACATGCCAGGCATAGCCAGTACCCATCTCCCTTCCCCCACCCCTTCCTCAGCTGCTCAGATCTACCCTGCACACCCACCCACACTTAAGGCCCTGGGTGATGACCGACTCGGAATGTGCTGGCACTGTACGCTCAGCCAGTGTCAGGGCACAGCACGGGGAGGGAGGAGGTCTAACCAGGGCTCAAGTGCCATAGGAATCACAACAGTTCCATATTTATCCCGCACAAACAGTGTGTACAAATTTCAGGGTAAGTCTGAAAGCTGCACCATCAGTTGCTAAAACATTTCTTGAATAAAAGAAATATATGTATGTATTTATTTTTGCCATGCAAAAGCATAAGTATTCCTCTCCAAGTATGTCAACCTGAATGTTTACTTTTTTAATCTTTAAAATTAAGGACAAAGAATATTCTGCATCAATTGCTATTAATACACTGCAAATTTCAAATGAGGGAGGAAACAGAAAAAAGACACATATATATTTTTTGCCCCTAATTCCCAATGTTCTTGCAAACTTTGTTGCTATTTTAGACAGCCTGTGAATGGAATGATACATAAATATCTTGATATTAGTAAATTTGGTTGGGAACTAACTAAAAGGCTAACTTGAACATATAGAATGCCTAACTTTTTTCTGATTTAAGAAATGAAGCCTTTTATATATTATAATAGAACTAAGCAGCAGATGTTCTTTGCTGACTTAGAATTGAGATACTAGGTTGGATGCAGTGGCTCACGCCTATAATCTTAGCACTCTAGGAGGCCGAGGTGGGAGGATCACTTGAGATCAGGAGTTCAAGACCAGCCTGAGCAAGAGTGAGACCCTATCTCTACTAAAAATAGAAAAATTAGCCAGGCGTGGTGGTGCATACCTGTAGTCCTAGTGACTCAGGAGGCTGAGGCAGGAGGATCACTTGAGCCCAGGAGTTGGAGGTTACAGTGAGCTATGATGATGCCACTGCACTCTAGCCTGAGCCACAGAACAAGACACTGTCTCAAAAAAGAATGGAGATCCTGTTGTTGCTGTCCACAGAAGATGCTGGGCCGAACAGTGTCATCACTGCTGGTGTACGTGGGGTCTTTTTTGTGGGTACTGCATTTACTTTGACCTAAATAGATGGAGTGACTCCAACTTCAAGGATAGGCTGCAAGAACAAAGAAAGAAACAGAAGCCAGCCAGGGAGAGAGGTGGGCTTTCCGAGTTGCCTGGTCTTAAGGAAGCTGACACTATTCAGAAATCCTTCCTTGAAGAAATGCAGCTCAGTGGAGTTAGTGGCTCAAGGTGAATATGAGAATGCATGGACCACCTGACAACTGCACAGCAAGTAGTTACTGCAAGGGTCACAGCAAACTCCGCCACCACCAGTGTTCTAGGTGCTTCTCAAATGAGGGAATTGTAAGTGGTTAGAGCTTAGCTGACCATGATGTGGAGTGAGAAACAAATGTCAACACAATAAAATCTCAGTTAAAAATATTTTTGAAGATCTTATCTCTGAAGTTCAGCAGCTTTGAAGGAATAAGGGCAAATATATTTGTTATGGACCATCTTACACTGAAATCTACTACAGTTGATGTTTACTTTGTGTAGATCCATTTGTGTGTTTCATTTTTCTTCCCAGTGAAAAGTATATTTTTATAGAGAACTTTTTGTTTTACAAATACACCATGAGTCACCAAAATATGGATTTTGTTTATTCCTAAAATGCGCAATTTAAATGTACATATAACATTACTTATGTTAAAAATACCCACTGCTCAGTTTTGAAAAATAGGCAAAAAGGTGTAGGAGAAAGCTGAAGAATGCATGTTTTTTAAGCTAGTACATTTTGGTATGAATCAGAAAATCTGATAGAAACTTGATCATGTCTGTGAAAATTGAGTGTTAAAGTCTTTGAGTGGTAAGAAAAAAGAATCGAGACACTCAGTCATAGCTCTGTCCCTGGGGAGTAAAGAATGCCCTTCAAATGTCCTTCTTTGGGACCAGACTGACCTCAGCCAAAATCACAACGGACTTAGGTTGACCTCTCCCTCACTTGCAGAGCAAGTCTGGGCAGACTGCAGCTCCGTGTGATGTCCTTATCCACCAGCAACATGCCGATAATCGCAAAAAAGTACTCACTGGAGAGTTGTTGATCTTGTATGTAAAACTCTTTGCACATTGGAAACACACAGCAAATTTCCCATTCATTGGCCACGAGACCTTTAGGCAAGTCATGTAACCTCACTGGGTTTCAGTTCTCTCCAATTCTAAATTCTCTTTCCGAACAGCGTTCAAGGATTACAGAGAATTGTAATTAGCATATCAAGCACCAGCCTAATTTGTGCCAGCTCCTGCTATCCTGCAATTATGATGTTTATATGTAAATGTCTAAGTCCCTGAATGGTGTTGCCTCGCTCTACTAAGAAAACAGTAGCCTGGTCTTCTTGACACTCCTTATTTCCTTAACAAAACCTTGTTCACAGGGAACACAAAGGTACACTTCTCACCAGCCCCTAAGGAACCGACAAGGTGGACAAAATGCAGCTTTAATTGTGAAGATTTTTCTTAGCATTCAGTGACAGAGACAGAAACGACCCTATGAGTGAGGAGTAGTCCACCTTCCTGTGAGAGGCGTGTGTTGTTTGGGAAGCTAAGTCTTTGATTTGGATGGACTGTTGCAATTAGCCACAGTAGCCATTTGAAGATTTTTTTAACTGAAAGGAAATTTTAACTGACCTGAAATCACCATCAAGATATGTGTGTGTGTCTGTGTATGTGTGTGTGCATGTGTGTCCAGAAGAGACGTGTACAGTCAGGAAGGTCTGACTGAACAGTCTTGGGTCTGCTGGCTGATTCTCTTTGGCATCCAAACATCCACATCAGCCCTACTTAAAGCTCATTCACTCAGCAAATAAATTTTGCCCAACAGAGAACACAAAGATGACTAATCATTACTTTGGTCCTCAAAGAGCCTCAGTAAGGAGCCAGTCTCTAAGTGAGGATAATAGTACCCAGCTGTGTCAGGGAGATGGACACCACGGTGGGGCACAGAGGAAAGAGAAAATAGTTTGTCCCTGATGAAGGTGGGAAGGGCTGGTGAGGAATGACCTAGTAAGGAGGTGGCCATTTTTTCCTTTTCCATATTTGTGTTCCTCCAATCATTCTTCCTCTGCTCCTCATTCTAGAGGAAGATGCTAGCTCTTGCCATCTGTCAAGTTTTGAGGCCTCCTGTTTAGGGACATGACATTGTCCCAAGCAAAATATGTCAGCGGGGGATCAGCTTGGCCAAAAACTGCAAGCAAATCAGAGTTTTGCTGACTTGCTTGGGCACGTTCCGTGTGAGGACATCCCATATTAACCTCCTCACTAACCTCCTCCCGCATGGGGAGCTGCCCAGCCAACAGCTTGGGGCTACCCGGGGGCCAGGGGAAGCAGCCGTCAGTTATGTTCCCTGAACAAAGCTCCACAGCCCACAGTGGAAAACACGGGTGGGCTTTGCACTGGGTCACTGTCTCAGCCCTGTCATAGGGGTAATTTATTTATTGGAATGAGGCCATTTTGAGCCAAGAAGAATTTGGAAAACTGGCATGTGGTTAAGTCCCCTCACTTTGTACAACACAACCCGAGATCTGTCCATGAGGTTATCCAACAACTATATGAGCTTTGGTCTCCTCAGAGCAGGGGTTCTTCAATTTAGCAGGTGTCAGCATTGCCTGGATCCCAGAGTTTCCTACTCAATAAGTCTGGAGTGGGACATGAGAATTTGCATTTCTAGCATGTTCCCAGGTAAGGCTGCTGCTGCTGACTACATTATGACAACTGCTACCTCAGAGAATGACTGATTGTCCTTGCCAAAGCAAACTTTCCGGCAATTTTTTTTTTAAGAGATAGGGTCTTACTATGTTGCCTAGGTTGGAGTGCAGTGGCTATTTGCATTTGTTATACTTATTCCATCACATTGACCTTTTTTTTTTTTTTTTTTTTTTTTGTGAGACAGAGTCTCGCTCTGTTGCCCAGGCTGGAGTGCCGTGGCGTCAGCCTAGCTTGCAGCAACCTCAAACTCCGGGGCTCCAGATATCCTCCTGCCTCAGCCTTACAAGTAGGTGGGACTACAGGCCTGTGTCACCATGCCTGGCTAATTTTTTCTATATATTTTTAGTTGTCCAATTAATTTCTTTCTATCTTTAATAGAGACGGGGTCTCGCTCTTGCTCAGGCTAGTTTCAAACTCCTGACCTTCAGCGATCCTCCCGCCTCGGCCTCCCAGAGTGTTAGGATTACAGGTGTGAGCCACAATGCCTAGCCATGACCTTTTTAATTATATTATTCTTCTATTAAAATTAGTTTACATTCTTTGGGTGTATTTTGTCTAAGAATGAATAGAGACCTATAACTTATTATGTATAATCCCATGTTTATAATTAAAATAGCACTTATAAGTTCACCTCAACCCTCAGATTCATAAAGTTGGGAAGAATTTTAAAGCTCATTTAAGTTCAACTCCTTAATTTTATAGATGAAGCCTGCAAGACCTAGGAAGACTGAGCTATTTAGTCCAAGGGAACTAAACAAATCACTGTGTCCAGGCATAGAACTCACATTATTCTATCTCTTCATTGCTAAAGTTTGCCTGATACAATTTTACAAAGAAATGATCCTTAAAATGTATTTTCATGTGTGACTCCATGCGGTGTCCTAGCTCCTGAGTTAATCAGGAAGCTTACTTCATAAGCACTGCTATCTTCTGTGGAACCTTCTACAAACCCATTGTTCTATTTTTGCTTTTCATGTAAACCTACCCTTATTTTATACATAAAGATGAGAATTAAAGTTGGGTTGGAATGCCAGATGCATCAGAAAGAAATGGTAATTGGCATCTTCTATTTCAAATGTCCATTTCTCTGTCCAAGAGCAGTAACTCTGCAGGTAGAGAAATCAATAATGGTTAATTATAATAAAAACAAATATGGTGAAATGTGAAATGTTCTCGATTAAAGGGTTGACCACATGGCTCATTAATGTCTCTTAATTTTTTGAAATAAACATCCTGCTGACCAGGAAAGGTAAAGAACTTTGATTAGTTTTCCTTAAAAAACAACATATTTTCTCTGTGCATCAAGCTTAGAATTCCAGAATAATTTTTAAAGTTTTAGCAGTTGTGTTATGAGAGAAAAAGAGTTCAAATGTTTAATTCAAGGTTAGCAAACATGACAAATGTTTATATAAGGAGATACTGCCTCCTTTGATGAAAGCAGACTCTTAGAATTACCTGGAATCTGTTTTAAATTATACACACTCCCATCCCCTAGGGCTGACAAGTCTAGGTTCTTCTAGCTTCTCCCTGTGGGTAGGGGCTGCCATCCCAGCACCCACCAAGAGGGGGCACCTCCAAGACATCTTGTTCTTTCTGGGCAGAAGCTGTGGTTCTCAGCCCTGCCGGCCCCAACACTCCCTTCTTACAAATGTCTTTTACTATCTGTTTTTTTTTTACTATGTTGCCCAGACTGGTCTCGAACTCCTGGCCTCAAGTGATCCTTCTGCCTCGGTCTCCCAAAGTGCTGGGATTACAGGCGTGAGCCACCGAACCCAGCCCTCTTTTCCTTTCTTAAAATGAGAATCATTGTGTGTGCATGTGTGTATATCACTCCCCTAACCATACATTTAAAAAAAGTTCATATGCATGCAGCCCTAGTGGTAATATAAAAAAGAAATAATAAGAAAGCAACTTATAACAAAATAATATGTATTTCAACATATAAAGCTTAGGTACAAATATACTATTTAATACAAATATATAATGAAGTAGTCAGATTTTTTACACAGAAGCAACTGCTAAAATGCAGACAAGCACAGGTGTGATATATTGATGGCTCTAAAACCTTCACTGCACTACCTCAATAATGAAATGATCAAAGATGAAAAACACACTGAAAATCTCCAAATAAAATGAAGTAGAGTCTTGATTTCTATTGAGGTTGCATCTCTAGAAAAAATTCAGTAGATATTAAAACAACCCTTAAAAAGTAGTGTTTTAGTGTGCATATATCAAAATATTACATTGTACTCCATAAATGTAATATACTTATTATCACATAATTTCATTATGTCAAAATAATGTTAATTTTTATAAATTTTTAAAAAATACTGCTTTATATGTAAAAGTATTGTGTTTATGTATAAAACAGCTACTTCTAGGCTCAGAGAATGATAAGCAGATTTTTTACCCACATGAATGTTTCCAGGGACATTCGGAAGTCATGTAGTAAGTGGGACAATTCTTCTCTAGACACACCACAAGACATCTAGTGTGCCTAACTGCCCCCTCACTTACATGCCAGTTCCCCAAAAGGGGAGCTGGGAGACACCCACACCCCAGCGTTGGACACAGGCCTCAGCTTCAACCTCAGGGGGGCCCCCTGATTTCATGAGGTCCCATTTTAACTGTAAGTTTCCTGTGGTGCCAAAATACTGCTCACTCTGTTAAAATTTTCCTTTTCTTTCCACTCTTTTCAAAGAGGATGATTTCCCATGACTTAAACCAGGCATGATTTCATATTCTAAATGTGACTTTGTGTTAAACTAAGGGGTGGAGGAACTGGAAAACAGACAGATGCCTAGGTTGGACAAGGTAGTGAGGGTGCAGAAATTCCGTGTATGATCTGACTTATGAGTATAGAGCACTGTGGGATATGTAGTCCTGAGTAAGCCGTATTTTTTCCCTCTATGAGTCAAAGTAAAAACAAAATTCATTTCCTTTTATATAACTGTATAGACACAGAATAGATTTCTAACTCTCACCCAGAGTCTGGTTTGCCCAATTTTTAAAGAGCATAGAAGATTATTCCACTGGTCTTGAATGATGATGCTGATGATACTGATAATAATAGTAATACCTTACCCAAGGCCACACAGACAGCAAGTGACTTAGGCAGGCTGTGGACTCAGATTTACCTGATGTCAAAGCCTGAGGTCTTGTTACCATACCACATTGCTCTTTGACAAAGGGGTCACCAACACAGTCACACAAACATTACTTATCACACCAGTGCTGCCTGCAGTGCCCCAGGCCTGTACTTAGGCCTCTGCAGAAGAATGAAGACATGGGACCCCGGAGCATGGTGCCAGTATTGGCAATGCAGGGACTGGCACAGAGGTGATGGAGGAATCGAGGGTGGAACTGCGGCCAGTGAAGCAACACAGGTCTGCAAGCACAGGAGCCACTATCACCTGGGACTGCAAGGCAATGGAGGGCAAAAAGTTACCAGAGGGAATGCCCATCCAGCCAGAGCTGCAACCTCAGAAATCCACCCCATGGAGGAGATG
>CAUYMX010096954.1:0-51211 GCA_963573855.1 Lepilemur septentrionalis | reverse complement strand
TCTTGTATTATCCTGGATAGAGTTGGAGCCCATTCTACCAAGTGAAGTATCACAAGAATGGAAAAACAAACACTGCATGTATTCACCCATCAAATTGGTATTAACTGATCAACACTTAGGTGCACATATAGTAATAACATTCATCAGGTGTCAGGCAGATGGGAGGGGGAGGAAGGGGTGGTTATATACACACCTAATGGGTGCAGTGCACACCATCTAGGGGATAGACACACTTGAAGCTCTGACTCAGGTGGGACAAAGGCAATATACATAACCTAAACATTTGTACCCCTGTAATATGCTGAAATAAAAAAAAAATTTAAAAAAGAGAGAGACAGACTGGAACTGGTCCTGAATCATTTTTTAAAGAAGTGAAATGATGTTTAGCAGTAATGTCAGATGGTCATTGGAGACTATTGACAGTTGCCTTTATTTCTGAACATGTACTGAATGCGTGTGAACAGTGAGATGAGCAATACTTTCTGGGCATCCCTTTAAATGGTAGTAATTAAAGAGAGCACTAGGAGAGTATGTGGAAGGCTATTAAGATGGAGATTCCAGAGAGGGGCAACAAGGCAGTTAATAATTTCAGACTGGACTGACCAACCCATTCAGTCAAAGGAGATTCTGGCGACAGATGCCTTCAATCTGTCTATCCACTCCCATGGCGACAGATGCCTTCAATCTGTCTATCCACTCCCAATTTGAACAGATAACTGTCAGCTTAATTTAGTGCCTGGCTGAATTCAGACATGATAGGTGATTTTCTTATTAATCACTCTCTTCCTATGTAATAGGAAGACATGAAGAATTTGAGTGGCTTGCTGAAGGCTAAGTATCTGGAATAAACCTCATATGTACCCTAGCATTTCAGAAGAGCTTGCTTTTACTTTTGGTTGATGTGTGATTTTGGTAATTTCTCCCCCTTAAGTAAAATGATATTTCTCTACCCTCTTCCTTCTGAAGTTGTTTTGTATATCATTTTGATGTTTTTCATAACCAGATGACCTTTTTCCTAAATAGGTCATTTTGTTATGCAGCCAGTAAACACAGCGTCCTGGAGATTTTTGCCCAAGGAGGTTGAATGTATTTATATCTGGATGCATCCGTATGTCAAACAGATATTTCAATCTGTATTTGAAAGCTGCTAAGGCTATAGCACTCTGAAATTCCCTGCTCCATAAAATCAAATAAAAACAGGTGCTCTTAACATATAACCAGAAATTTTCAAACTTCCAAAATAAAATGTAAAAATGAGGCTTTATTCTGTAAGAAATAAAATCAAAAGCACAATAGGATCTAGCCCTTTTTCATTAATGCAGTTGTATGCACATTTGTAAATATTTAATTTCTCATTTAAGTTGTATAAAGAAATAATTAGATTTATATGTATATAATATATATATGTTTTTTAATATTTCAGCAACCCAATACTGTTTTCCAATCAAAATGACAATTATAAGATAAAAAATACAATGTAGTGTTTGCTTTGGGCATAACTTTTCTGCCGTAACAGCTATACTATCAGAAAATGCTGGAGGGTGCTTAGTGCAGAATCTGTAGGGTAGAATGAACCAGGAAACATATCTCCCGGCCATGAAATGCTTAAATTGACATAACTTTCAACAATATTAAAATCAGACCAAAACAAACTATTGTATCTCAAGCTCAACTGCAGCCCATACTGTGATATGATAAATCTCCCCCTCAAAAATCAGGGGAGGTAGAAGGAAAAAAAAGAATACTTTGTGACAGTAATGACAATAACCAAATCATTCTTTTTTAAAAAAAGTAAGGACCTCACATTCAGATACGAAGTGACACACTTCTAATAGGGTGAACTCCAGACAATTATACATTAGTAAGAATACATGGACCTAACTCTGTCCAATCTCTGTGAAGATACACAGAAGTATGAGACATGGGATTTACACTCAGGAGCTTATGATATACTTACCGACGTGGACATCTGGAACAGTTAAAAAGCAAATTAATGAACAAAAAAATTATATTAGTTTCCTATCACTTCTGTAACAAGTTAGCACAAATTTAGTGGCTTAAAACAACCCAAATTTATTATCTTACAGTTCTGGAAGTCAGAAGTCTGAACTCAGTTTGCTGGGCTCAAATCAAGATGTTAAGAGGCCTGTGTTCTTTCTGGAGGTGTTTGAAGAGAATCTGTCTCCTTGCCTCTTGCATCTTCTAGACTCCACCTGCATTTCTTGGCTCATGGCCCCTTCCTCCGTCTTCAACGTCAGTAGCATAGCATCTTTCCCATCTCTTTCTCTCTATGACTTATGCTTCCACTGTCCCATCTCTTTCTCTCATTATGCTTTTTTGGCTACATTTCCTCCTCTAACTCTGAACCAGGAAACATATCTCCCAGCCATGAAATGCTTAAATAACTGACATAACTTTCAACAATGTTAAAATCAGATCAAAACAAACTCAAGCTCAACTCCAGCGCGTGCTGTCATGCGATGGTAAATACCCCCTCAAAAGTGGAAGGAGGTGAAGGAAAAAAAGGAATACTTTGTGACAATTTCAAATGCTGTGTTCTTCATTCAGTATTTCTGATTGTCCCAAATTAGCCTAGACCCTTTGGTTGCTGGTGACAGAAACCCAGCTCAAACTCCTTTAAGCAAGAACTAGACCCAAGTACCCATCAGTACATGAGTGGATTAATAAAATGTGGTATATGTATACCATGGAGTACTATTCAGCTATAAGAAAGAACAGTGATGTAGCACCTCTTGTGTTTTCCTGGATGGAGCTGGAGCCCATTCCACCAAGGGAAAGTATCCCAAGAATGGAAAAACAAGCACCACATGTACTCACCAGCAAATTGGTATTAGCTGATCAACACCTAAGTGGACATACAGAAACAAGATTTATCGGGCAGATGGGAGGGGGAGGAGGGGATGGGTCTATACATACATAATGAGTGCAGTGCACACCGTCTGGGGGATGGACACGCTTGAAGCTCTCTGACTTGGGGGGGGGGGGGCGGATGGAGCCGGGAGAGCAATATACGTAACCTAAACATTTCAACTCCCATAATATGCTAAAAAAAAAAAAAAAAAAACTAGAGACATTGTTATCGCCAGTAATTGAATTGTGTAAGGGTAGGGCAGGAGGGGGTCTGGCCTCAGAAACAGATCCGAGCAGGGATTTGAACATGGTCAGGCCTGTCTGGCTCTAATTCTCTGTGCTTTCCTATCACATTCTCTCAGACCTGGTCTTCTAACTTTGGCAGAAGTGGTTTTGGCCACGTTTTCTTCAAGCTCACAATCTTACAGCTTTAAACCAGAAAGAAAGAGGCTGTCTCCCTCACCTAGAGTTTGAAAAAAGCAACTGAGAGAAGTACTCTGATTGGTTTGACTGAGGTCACATGTCAAACCCTTGGACCAATCACTGTGGCCAGATGGTCTTGTATTGAGAGATGGGAAATGGGGAAAATCATTTTTTAACAGGAAGGGAAAAGGTGTTGGACAGAAAAAGATTTGCTGTAGCTACCAGCTTAGTGTGACTTCTCAAACCCTGTTGTATTTTACCTATATTCTTCTTAATTTCTATCATTGTTAATTACACCATCTTTATTTTATCTGCTGTTTTTCTTTCATGACATTGATCATATCGTGCCTGTATCCTTATACTGACATACTGGGTTGTTAAAGAAAGTGCTTACGACTTTCTTACCTTCACCCAACCCTCTCGCCTACCACCTAATACTATGCAATACTGATAGTGAATATACAGTAAACATGTTGAATTGGGTTGAAAATAATACTTTAGCTCAAGAGAGATCTAGAGGCAGCTCAAGGTTAATTAAAATAAGTGCTAAAAATTCATAGAAATTAAGTGCACTGTGGAATTTAATGACTTGAGAAAATGTTATGGCTTAAACTTGGTCTTGAATGATAAATAGAGTTTAGGTGGAAAAGGAAGGACATACAACAAAGAGAATGAGGTGTCACAAAATGCTTGTGGCCATAAAGGAAATATGGAGAAACAGAAAACTATAGTCTAGGTAGAAAAGTCTTTTGGTTCTAGGACCTTTCCTATGAATCTACTACCAGAAATCATAAATATTTCATGTTCATATTAATTAAAAATTGTTATTGCAGAATAGCAGTTTTCCATATCTTGCAATGATTCATTATCATTTATTCATTTAATTACTTATTGGGGAATTACTATGACTATTTATGCATTATTAAGGGCTGTGACTCATAATTAAGGAGCTACTGCTTCAGAAAGGGAGACAAAGAGCTGAGGGAAGACAGTGCCGAGGAGGAACTGAAGGAGAGCAGTGCCAACCCTGGCCATGTCAGCTCCGTCACAGCCCACCGCCTTTAAGAGCTTATGAGAACCTATCGGTCAGAGCAAAGGAGTATCCTTCATCTCTAATGCAAACACTGAAAAGCTCTATACACTTTTTGATGTGCCTCTTCTCTAGGAAATGTAGCACCTGTGACAACGAGGCTGTGGCCTTTGAATTGAGGACCTCATCCACAGATGCATCTAAGCTAAAAATCTATAGGTCTACTGAAGTTATCAGTTATAAATTTGAAATAATAAAAATCCTGTGAGCAGAGGAATACTAAAAACCTCTCGCCTTTAATGTGTCCTATTAAATGTACGTACTTATGTGCCAGGAATTAATATTATTACAACTTAATTAAAACAAATAATTTACAACAGTTAATAATAAATGGTCTTTGCCTCTAGGAACTTCATGTCTGATCAGACAAACACAAAAACAGAAAATTTAAATTGGATGTGATTAGAGTTGTGAAAACTGTCTGACCCTGATGTGGTGGAACCATTGTATTCTGCCTCTGGTACTGATTTCTCAAATGCTATCCACATTTTTTATTCTGCTACTATCTGTACCTGCTCCTGTGGCCTGTCTTATTTCCTATAGGAAGAAATCCTCTGTACAAACAAGATAGCTTTATGCTTGAAAGGCAATTTCCATGTGTTCCTTCTCAGCCTAGAAACATCGAACTACCCTCACCACGTGTGGAATGAAGTCTGAACTCAAGAGCCTGATTTGCTAAACCTTACCAACCATCTGATTTCTCCTTTGTACCCTGTCTTTACACATTCCCCCAAGAGAAGTCTTTGTGTTTTCTTTTCCCTCTCCTGGAATGTTGTTGTTTCTCTTTGCCCACTACTCATCATCATCTGAATTTTTTTAGATTGTAGCTTAATATCTACCTACTGTCAGAGCCATCCTGAATGAGCCTCTAGGGAAGTTACCACTTAAATATCAATCTTTAATCGTAGACTTTTTACATTATTTTTTCTCTGTATCTACTGTCTATGCCTTGTTTTTTAAGTGTATTAACTAATAAAGAACCAACCAGGGCTCTATTATATTCATCTACAGATTCTGAGCATAGTGCCTTGCCAGAAGGCACCTGGCGAATATGCAGTTTTACAGTACATAGCTTGAATGTTGATAAGACAATTATAAATGTAAATTGAAATATGGTACTTTTATGCAGTAAGATCACTCATTGCATTGGTGATGTATCCTGTAATGCTAAAAGCCTTTATAAATCTATTTTGTAATATTTAGAGGAAAAAACTATTGGTGTTAGGAAATTAATTTTTTAAAGAAATATTGTTCTGGCATCCATAAATGTAGTGGGTTGATGGGCCAGGGGTCTGGAGGCAGGTGGGCAAGGTAAGTGCAGTAAATCTCTATGAGGCAAGTCAATATCTGGGCCCGGACTCTCCCAAACACCTAGCATAGCCCAGCAGCACCCAAAATTACTTAAATATTGCTGAAGCTCATTTGACAAATGGAAATAAATCTCCAGGCATTATTTCCAGTAATTGATCAAAGTCCATTTTAGCCAAGTAAGGTCAGTTAGAGAGAATTTCAGATTTCCCACAGCAGGGATTTTTAGGCCTACTTTTTGAGGAATTCCTTTATCATTATAAGATATATTTTATTATTATTATATAGATGTTTGCATTGATAGTTCTGTAGGAATTAAATATAATTTGTAGTTATATTTGTAATTACATATGTAATTTGTAGTTTTGTAGGAATTAAATATAATGACAGCCTGTTTCTTTGTCTACATTAAAGAACACATAATTGTTCTATGATCACAGATAATTTTTTTAAATAAAAATCAACCATATGGAAAATGCTGCTGGTCACCATTTGGTTTGATTCAGGACATCCAGATGCTTGTCTGCTCTCATGCTGTTAAATGGTTGGTGTACTTTTAATTAGACAGCAATGAAAAACTGATGTCTAAAATAGTAAAGTAAAAAATTGAAGATTAGTCCACAATCTTATAACTAAGAATCTTCTGAGATAAAAATTTATACACAATGAAATACATACATCTTAAGTGTATAATTTGATAATTTTTGACAGTGTAGTCATTTGTTTAACCACACTTTAATGAAGCTATAGATTGCTTCCATCAGTCACCCCAGAAACTGCCCATGTGCTCTCCACCTGTCAGTCTCTGTCCTACCTAAGCACCACTCCTGATTTCCATCACCATCAATTATCTTTGTTTGGTTTTGAATTTCATTCAAATGGATTCATGTAATAGGTACTCTTTCCTTTGGGTTCTGTTACTCGGTATAAGGTTTTGGAGATTCATCATTGTGCCTGTATTAATAGTTCATTTTTATCCATAGTTCATTCTTTTTAATTGGTGAGTACTGTACTATTCTGTTTTATGAGCACACCACGGATTGTATATACGTTATCTTTCTGACGTACAATATTAGGTTGTTTCCAGTTTTTTGCTCTTATGAATTAAGCTGTAAGGAACATTTTTAAGAGTGTCTATATTTTTTCATTTGTTGATTAAATACCTAGTAGTACAATTGCTGGCTTGAATAACTAGGTGTTTAACTTTATAAACTGTCAATTTCCAAAACTGGTTGTACTGTTTGAAACTCCTATCAGCAATATATTATATGTGGGATTCAGGTGCTTTACATTATTTGGAGTTGTCAGTCTTATAGTGAATGTGAAGTGATATTGAGGCTTTAATTTGCTTATCTCTGAGGAATACCGATATTGAACATCTTTTCGTGTGCTTATTGACCATTCACATACCTTTTGTATGGTGTATGTATTCGAGTTTTTGATTCATTTTTAATTGAGTCATTTGTGATTTTATTATTGATTGGTGAGATTGGTTATATATTCTGGGTATAAATCCTTTGTCATATATACATACTAATATTTTCTCATAGTCTGGAGTGTGCCATTTTTATTTCCTAAATGATGTCTTTTGAGAAGAATAGGTTTTTAATTTTTAAGTCTAATTTTTTGGTGCTTTTGTGTCCAAAGAAATCTTTTCTTATGTTTTCTTCTAGGAATTATATTAATATAATTTTAGCTTTTAAGTGTAGATCTATGAACCAGTTTGAGTTGGTTTTGGTCTATGGTATAAGACAGGGGTTGGAATTCATTTTCTGCACACTTATCCAGTTGTCCCTGTGCCATTTGTTGAAAAGACTTTCTTTTCCCCTGTTGAATTGCTTTGACAGCTTTGTTGAAAATCAGTTCACTGTCTATGTGTGAATCTATTTCTGGACTCTGTCCTGTTTCATTGGTTACTTTATCCTTATTCCAGTACCACACTGCCTTTGTTTATTACTATAGCTCTGTAGTAAGCCTTGAGATCAGTCTGTAGTTTTGTTGTTGTTGTTGTTGTTGTTGTTGTTGTGTCCTTTCCTGGTTTTGGTATCAAGGTGATACCAGCTTCGTAGAATGAGTTGAGAGGGTTCCCTCCTTTCTTCAGTATGGGTGCCAGCTCTTCTTCATAGGTCTGGTAAAATTCTGCTGTGAATCCATCTGGTCCAGGGTTTTTTTTTTTTTTTTGGTAGTTGTTGTTTGAAGATTTTTTATTACTGCTTCAGGTTGTGTAAGTCTTCCAAGTACAGGTTTCTTTTTTTTTTCCCTAAGATTCTTTTGTCTATGTAAGATATTTTAAATTTCCATGTAAATATTAAAATCTGCCAATTTCTTTAAAACATACTATTGGGATTTTGATTAGTATTCTGTTAAGTCTGAAGATGAATTTAGGAATAATTGACACCCTAACAGTATTGAGCCTTCTAATCCATGTAGTATTGAGCTATCCACAGATAGCTCAACAGTGTATTGTACATTTCAGTAAAGAGGTCTTACACATCTTTTGTTAAATTATTTACTAATTATTATTACTAAGTATGCTGTTTTGTATGCTATTTTAAGTGGAATTGTTTCATATCACTTCCTATATGTTTACTGTTAGTATATAGAAATATAATTGATTTTTATATTGATCTTATATGCCTTGTGATTTTGCTAAATTCACTTATGAGCTCTGATAAATTTTTTGTAAATTCCTTAGCATTTCTAGATGCTTTTAGGTCTTCATACATTTTATTTCTATTTCTTGCCTTATTGCTCTAGTTTATTGTACTCCACAATAAGTGGTTGAACAAAGGTGTTAAGAGCAGATATATTTTATTGTTTCTAATACTAGAGAGAAAGTGTTCAATATTTTACTCTAAAGAATGATGCTATCTGTAGGTTTCTTTAATGCCCTTTTAATACCCTTCTATTCCTAATTTTGAAGACAAATGAATGAATGGGTTTGAATTTTGTCAAAGGTTTTTTCTGCATGATTTGAAATGATCTTAGGTTTTTTTTTCCTCTTTGCTTCTGTTACTATGGTAAATTATGTTGCTGATTTTCAGATGTTAAACCAACCTTTATTTCTTTGGATAACCTAATTTAGTCATGATATATTGCTGCATTTAATTTTCTAATGTTTTAAGGATCTTTGTGTCTGTGCTTATGAAGGACATTTTCTGTAGTTTTCTTACAATGTGTGTATCAGAGTTTGGGATTAGAGTACTGCTGGCTTCATAACATGAGTTGAGAAGTGTTCCTACCACCTCTATTTTGAAAAATAGTTTATGTAAGATTGCTATTATTTCCTCATTAAATTGTTGACAGAAGTATATCACTGAAGCCATCTGAGCTGCAGTTTTATTTGGGAATTTGTAATTCAATTTCTTCAATAGATACAGGACAATTCAGATTTTCTGTTTTATCTTTTATCAGTCTGGCATAGTAGAGTTTTTAAGAGTTTTAAGGAACTTGTCTATTTCATAGAAGTTGTTAAATTTATTACCATAAAATGTTGCATAATAGTCTTTTACTATTTTATTGCTATCTGTAGGGTATCAATTACTAATTATCTATTACTAATACAATTACTGATAATTTGAGTTGTCTCTCTTTTTTCTTAATAAATTTTCTAATATTGATATTAGTTTTATTTATTAGTTAATTTTTTCAAACAACCATCTTTGGGCTATGTTAATTTTCTGTATTGTTTACTTTCTATTTCATTGCTTTCTGTTCTTTCTTATTTCCTGTACTCTACATATGTTGGGTTTAATTTGCCCTTCTTTTTCAATCTTCTTACAGGAAAAACTTAGATGATTGAATGAAAGCCACTTTTTTTAAATAAACAACTCTTTTATTATAATTTTTTTGATTTAGAGAAGTGTAATTTTTCATAAGAAATGTTACTCATGTTAACATGCTGTAGGTTTATTGTTATTTTTAAATAGACTGGTAAACAAAATATTGATAAATATCCAAATAAAGACACATTCTTTGGGATCTTCAGTAACTTTTTTAAAACCACTTTTCTAAAATAAGCGTTTATGTAATAGCATATGTTCCATCCCAGAGAACACTCCATATAAACTTGAAGAGAAAGTATATTCTTCATATATTGGGTGATGCGCTCTCTAAATATCAGTTAGGTTGAGATGGTTGATAGTAATATTAATTTCACCCAGTAAATTTGAGTCACTGTCAAGTCAATTCCTTTTGGCCTGAAGGACTCTCTTTAGTATTTCTTAGAAGACATGTCTCCTAACAGCAAATTCTCTCAGTCTTTATCTTTGAATTTTGCTCTCATTTCTTTGTGGGATAGTTTTGCTCAATATAGAATTCTTGGCTTAAAGGATTTTTAAAATTGCGTTCAGCATTTTGATTCTGTTACTCCACTGCCTACTAGCATCCATTGTTTCTGATGAGAAGTCAGCCATTAATTGTATTGGTCCTCTGCAGTGTAGGATGATGTGTTTTTCTCTTTCTGTATTTAGAATTTTCTGTCTTTGGTTTTCTATGGTTTTATTATACTATGTTGTGTCTGGGTATGAATCTCTTTGTATTTAACTTCTGTTGAGCTTCTTGGATGCATAAATTATTATTTTTCATCAAATTTAGGAAATTTCAACCATTATTTCCTCAAAAAATTTTTAGTTCCTGCCTTTCTCTCTTCTCTTGTTCTAGGATTTCTACATGTTTCTATGCTTGATGTCCCACAGTCTCTGAGGCTCTGTTTATTTGTCTTTATTCTTGGCTCTTCAGATTCAATAATTTCTATTGATCTATCTTCAATTACACTGATTCTTTCTTCTGCCATCTCAAATCTGCTGTTATACTTTCTATTGAATTTTTATCTCAGTTATTGTAATTTTTAACTCCATGTTTTTAAAAATAATTTTTATCTCTTGATGATCTCTGTTTATTCATTGTAGTCATACTTTTTTGTAGCTCTTTAAATAGTTTCCTTTATTTCTTTGAATATATTTATAATAACATATTATAAGTCTTCAATATCACTAATAGTAGAGATAATTTCTAATGACTACTTTTTCCCTGAGTGTGTGTCATGCTTTCCTGCTTCTTTGCATGTTTCCTAATTTTTTTGTTACAAATTGGTCATTTTAGATAATATATTGTAACAATTCTGTATTTTGATAATTTCCCTAAAGATTATTGTTGTTTCTGCTTTTTGTTTGTTTCACTGTTTAGTAATTTGCCTAAGCTAATTCTGTGAAATCAACCACCGTATAGTATGATTTCACAGGCATCTCTGCTCAGTGTGTATATAGACAGAGGCATAGATATTTTCTTGTTTTAATTTTTACACCTGGTTTCCTAGGAGTCATCTTGTATGTCTGTGTAGCTTGGTCATGATAGGTTATCCTCAACCACCTTGCCAGTAAGTCCTCTGTCCATTAGTCTGTATATGGGATGGGTAATGCATTCAAGCTGGAACTATTTTAAATTCTACTTCAACCTTTACTTTATCTGGCCCTTTAAGGTCTCTTGTGTATATTTTCATAACCTTAGTTTAGTTAGGAGAGTGTGAATAGCTTGACTCTGCATTCTGGTGCTATTTGCATATGCTTTCAGCCATAATGATGCTTTCTCTAACCATGACTGCAGTATGAGACCAAAGGAACTATTGGCCCTTCCCGCTTGTCTACTGTCCACTGTTGAGATTATAATTTCCACTAAACATGCCACTAGGAATGAGCCTCACCCACCTCTCTAAGTCAGGTGAGCTCCTTTACCTGCAACAGATAAAATGCCAGCCCCATGGCCTGCCCTGCCCTGGCAGAACCTCCATGTTACCTATGCTGGCTAACAGCAATTATAAGACACCATTAATTATAAGTGACATTTTTCTTCAAATGTGAGCAAATGTGCAGCTAGAAATTGATGAAAAGTAGTATATTGTGGAACCAGCATGTAAATGAATCTTGATGTGCATTGCTGCCTTTATGAGGATTTTGATCTCTCTGACAGCCCCCGAACCTTCATGGAAACCAGCACTCACTTCATTGATCATTTATCAGTGTAATGAACTGGACCAGACCATGGTAAAGGAGAAATGAGCTATTTCTCAAAATGCACACACTGACAAGGTAAACATTTAGCCTATTTTCTGACTTTACTACCATCTTCACCCATCCCATGTATAATTGGCTTTATAGTCCCCATCCCTCAAAAGAGAAGGGCACATGATCACTTTTTTCCCCAGAATATTACAGGGGTACAAATGTTTAGGTTACATATATTGCCTTTGCCCCACCTGAGTCAGAGCTTCAAGCGTGTCCATCCCCCAGATGGTGTGCACCATACCCATTAGGTATGAATATACCCATCCCTCTCCCCCTCCCACCTGCCCAACACCTGATGAATGTTACTACTGTATGTGCACATAAGTGTTGGTCAGTTAATACCAATTTGTTAAGTCCAGCTTACTCAGCCTCCTGAAGAAGATCTGATTGTCAGTTCTGCCAAATGCTAGGGCAAGATAGGGCAAAACTGACTGACTTAGTATAGGTATTCATACACCTCCCATTACATTTTACTCTTTTGTACAACATCAGGAATAATAGCTACAAGAAGACAGAATGCAAAGGGAGATGCAGACAAGTTTAAGATGCAGAAATAGCCATGGTTGATAACAAAACATATTTTTAAATGGAGAAGATGTAGAATTTGCTGCTAGGCTTTTCTGATTTTAGGTCTATTTGGAGCAAGGACCTTTATTTAATCACTTTTTTTTTCTAGCTCCGTATTTCTATTGTTTGCCTTCCTTTTAAATATTAGTTGATTTGGAAGCCAAAATACACAGATAATAGAGCTAAACCTCTGATGGAAAATCCCCTCACCAAATGGGAATGGTTGATTTGAGAACAACAAAAAGGAGTTGTATAACAATAAGATTAGATCTGCAGAAGAAAAAAAATTAACATAGTAATTTGCTAGCTATTGTCATAAATTCATAGTGAAATATCCAGAAATCATATGTAGAGACAGAAATTCATTGCAAATGAATACCAGTTGCTTATGCCCAAATGTGTTTTGAAGTTACAATAACATCTGGATTAAATTGCAGGAAATATATAGTGAAAGGTACTCAAAAGTAGAAGCATCTCTGTTATATCTGTATTGTCTTGAAAATATTTTACTATATGTATCTTGTCAGTGGCATGCTTATAAGTTTATTCTTATTCACTCAAAAAAATCAGTTACAGGATTACAGAACAAAATTTCTTTTGAAAAATAGGCCACTTTGCATACAGATTCTATTATCACCTATAGCTAAATTTAAAACGGACACCATCAGAATATAATAAAATGAAATGATGCCACTAAAAAATACAAAACAAAACAAAAAATAAAAACAACAAATAGAAAATTATCCCTAGGTTATAGCAGAGATCTTTTCTCTTGAAAGATTTCCCTGGAGGAGAATAATAAATAGAGAAGCCCTTATCACTTCAGAATTCATAGAGAGATCTATAGGAGTGAGGGGAAAACACGTGAGTCCCAATCTGCCATAAAAGAGGACAAGTAGCTGCCAAGCGGCCGCAGAGCCGGAGGAAATGCAACAGTGTGTTTATGGTTCTCCCTTTTTGTATCCAGAGCATAGTAAGTCCTCACATAACACCATCCATAGGCTCTTGGGAACTGGAACTTTAAGTGAAATGACATCTGACAAAACAAGATTGACCTTAGGCTTAATTGATAAAAACAAGAGTTGAGTTTCTGGTCACAAAAACATCACCCAACTTCTAAATAAAGACCGAAACAACCAAACTACTTCTAATGTTACACATTGAAATAAATGTGAGCTATACATATATTAGAAATATTAACAAAAACAAGTCAGATAATTATTTGCCTACTTATTATGGTTCAGGGTCTCAAGTGGCTGGAGTCCACCCCGAGCAGCTTGGGGTTTCAGGTGGGTATGAGCCCAGACAGAGCACCACCCCATGGCAGGTGACTCACATGCGCACCCACCCTCACTCAGACGGGGCCCATGTAGACAGGGCAGTTCACCTAACCTGCACATCTTTGGGGTGGGGGAGGAAACCAGGGGACCCAGGGAAGACCCACACAGACTTAGGGAGAACGTGCCAGCTCCACATAGACAGTGCCCCCAGCTGGGAGTCAGTTTTCTTTTTCCCATCAATGTTGTAACAAATTGATGGTGATCGAAGCAACATTATCTGAGAACCTGCCCTGCTATATCAGCCAGGGTTCCAGGAGGAAACAGATGGCGTGCTCAAACTAGGTTAATTCCAGAGGGTTTAAGAAAGAGGACTGTCAGCAAAGCTGTGAAAGAATGGAAAGAAATTACAAGGGATAGCAGCACCCTGGGGCTAACAGAGCTGTTACCGCCCCAGTCCAAGGGACCCCAGAACAAAGCAGTTTACAGAATCAGAAAGGGGAGGCTCCTTTAAGGGGGACATAGCATAGCAAGCCTGAGGTGACCCTACAGCGCACAACCCTGGGGAATAAAGGTCACAATTCCTCTCTCCTTTCTCCATCCAGCCTCATGCTGTGGCTCCCACGGTCCACACGTCACAGGAAGCCAGAGGACTGGGAGAACCATTGGTATGGTTTGTACAGATCAGCCTCCTGGCCAAGGAGGAGAGCAGGTGGCGAGGGCGGGAAGGGGATCCAGAGGGACAGATGGAAGAAGGCTGACCCTTGTGCTGCTTTGCAGTGCTGCTCTTGTGGGACTTACAGTCCAAGAGCCACAACCACAGAATTAAGTGTGAACACCAAAGAGAAACGCAGAATTACAGGACTCCGACCCAGATGTTTTTATGAAGGGTCTCCCTCCCCTCTCCAGGAAACTACCCAGCGGCTGCCCTTACAGAATAGTCTGTGGCCCTCTCTGTTTTGAACCATTCAAAGTGTTTCTGGGACCAGTTGGGGAGTTTAGTAGGATTCTGCATTTTTTGAAAAGCTGCTACGTGCCATACGTTTTGTTAAAAAAGGTAATATAAAGTTGGTAACATAAAGACTCAATTCCAGCCCTGAAGGATGAAAGGAAAGAAAGAGATCCTTAAACTGTGTCCGGGACCTGTTAAGGATGAGGGGAGCAGACAGACAAGAGGGAGGAGAAGAAAGACTGGCACCCATTCCTCCTCTGAAGTAGTAAATGTAGTAAATGCATTAAATCATTCCTCCTCTTACTAACCCGATGAGATTTATTCTGTTGTCTTCCCCCTTTGATGGATGAGAAAAATGAGACACAAAGTTTAAATGTCATGCTCACGGCCACACCCTAAGTAAGACCTGCAGGTATGGAGCTAGGTCGTGTGGCTCTAGTGCCCCTGCAGTGCCCTCCCACCCACTTCTGCAAGGTGACAAAGGAAAGGAGTGCCTGTGGTAGGAGGAAGTATTTTTAATGCTGATAATTATTAAATTATCACTTAATGAGTAACAGTCATTTAAGGAGGCGCTACTGTGTCCCAGCATTGTATTAACCACTTACAGCTCAAAAGGACCTTCCAGTGCAAAATAATCAATTAATGTTTATTCATCCGTCTTAAACCACCTGTACTATAAAGAGATTAAAAGCACAGATTCGCTCAAGTCTCACACCAAATCTTTATTAATATTTTGAACTGGGCACCTGATATCATCATACATGATGATGATACAGTGAGATTCATCACTGTTTGAAAACAAAAACAAGTAATAGTAAAAATATAACAAGATCAATATAAAGAACTTTCATTTCTTTATATATTTTATTCCATTATCTAAATTTTAATTATCATGGTTATTATGAAATTATTTTTATATTAAACTAATTTATGGATATAAAATTATAAATAATTTAAACTCTATCTTATACACAAACACAGTAACACTCTAGTATCTAAATCAAAGTAGACTGGCTAAATATAGCTTTATAAAACCTTCACAACATTTATGATTTCCTACGAAGAGGTAGAAAGATCTCTCTCTCCATATGTACATTATCTTCAGAATTTCTCTTTACAGTGAGTATAATTTTACTTATCTCAGCCAATATTTTAGAGCAACTATACATAGACTTTTAGTGTTTTAATAATATAACTTAATGGCCTCTCAACTATAAATCACAAATCATATTTCTTGTTAAAGCAAGAGGAAAACAAAACAAAAAAATCAAACACCCCAAGACTTTAAGCATAGAGTGTATATTCTGCTACTTAGATTAAAAAAAAATCTAATAAACTTATTGCATTATAGCTGTATTTTTCTTTTTAAGGTGGGAAAAAAATTACAGAATAACAATGTTTTTTCCTCCCCTGTGCTTTACTTTCTAGCTTTAATTTAAGTGCTTAGAAAGGAATGTTAAGACTATTAGTCTTCTCTGATACTGTTTTTGCACAGTGAATACAGTTTGTGGCTATAAAAATAGGAAACCCTCTCTCCCTGTTAAATAAACATCAGTAAGTCAGACCCATTGACCTTCCAGTCAATCTGAATCCTTGCACAGTTTGAGTTGTATTTCATGTGCAGTTTCATCATTCATATTTACTATTTATTGGATTGGTATTTAGCTCCAGCTAGTATGCTAGGCATATTCATAGAACATATGTGTATTTTGGGTTTTGAAGTGTTAGCCTCTCCTTCTCTGGGTTCTGCTTACATACATTTACTGAAGATTGTGGGTACAGTTACAT
The DNA here is from genome assembly GCA_963573855.1 of Lepilemur septentrionalis. NCBI lineage: Eukaryota > Metazoa > Chordata > Mammalia > Primates > Lepilemuridae > Lepilemur > Lepilemur septentrionalis. The sequence goes on along the minus strand of CAUYMX010096954.1, from coordinate 34,873 downwards.
TATGAGTATCCTTGGAGAAGTTATTTAACCTTTTAATGTTCTCACTTCCACACTGTCAAAGTTGTATCATCGTTTTTTCTTTTAGGGTTGTTGTGCAAAACAAATAGATGGGGATAATGTGACCATACTAGGTACCATTTAACACTTACCCAGGACCTTGCATGATTATTAAGTTATTTACAGATTATTAGGAAGGTACAATTATTGTCCCTGTTTTACTGATGAGGAAACCAAAGCTCAAAAAAGTTTAGTACCATGCGCAAAGGTATAGAGTTGGTATGTTGTGGTGCCAGGACACTTCATCCTGTCCTGCCAGACCCCAAGGCTCTAAGCCACTAGCTGTGCTGCCTTGCAGTCCTTATAGCCTCCTCTCTACTGAACTCCCCCCAAATCCAGCCTTCTACAATCAAGGCTTCTCCCACCCAAAGTGTGTAAATTATCAGAATTCATGTTAGTACTATTTTAATATGCAGCAATCTGTTTCATCCAACTATGGAGGGATATTAGACTCGATACATACAGCTTTAGGCCAGACTTACTCTGAGGACCAACCGGCTTTTTGAGAGAGACACAATTTCTAAAAGATAGCACTTATATTCCCCTTAATGTATTTTTAAATTTTGTAATTCAGTGTGTTTGTATATTCCATCTAAGATTTCTTAATTATACTGAAGATTTTAGTTCTATCTTATAATAATGTAAAGTTTGGAACAAAAAAATGAAGAGGCCGAATGTGCTGACAAAGGGTATGTTTTATTTATAGAGCGCTCCTGGGCAAGATTCAAGGGTCCCGGGGAAAGGGGCCCGAGAAGTCGCACTGCGCGGACCGGGGAAGTGGGTTATATAGGGGCCGTCTTGACGTGGAGCCAATCCAGAGTGACAGCTGGGCCGGATCTCCGCTTCAAAACAGGAAGCGGCCCCAGCGGGTGGTTCCTCCTCGGGGAAAAGCCCGTCGGAACCACGTGGCGGAGTTCAGAATGTGGGGATGGGGGGGATGTGCAAGCCCCCAGGAGGATTCCGCCCGCCAGCCGTACAGTCATCACTTGAAATATTATCATATGCCAATGACTCCCGGATTTATATCTCTTGTGTGGGTCCTCCTCCCAAACACTAGACTCACATACCCAACTGCCTACTTGAAAACCTCTCTTAAATATTTTCTAGGTATCTCAAAACTGAAGCTGACCACAACTGAACTCTATTATAGTCTTCCCTACAAAATCCGCTCTTCCCGAAGTCTTTTCAGTCTCCCTTGAAAGAATCTTGATCATTCCTGTTGATTCAGGCAAAATCTTAGGAGACAGCCTGGATTCCTTTCACTCATTACACATCCAACTTTGCACCGCTAACTTCAAAATACATCCAGAATTCAACCACACTTCACCATATTCAATTACCTCCACTGTGTTAAAAGATGAATGTTGGCACATTAAGATTTTACGAGTTTATTTGAGCAGACAGCAATTCCTGAACAAGCAGGTTCCAACCACAGGTGGTCATGTCTCTATCAAAAGGGCATGAGAAGAAGGCTTTTAAAGGGTGAATGAGGAAGCAAGGCAAAGAAAATATTTGATTGGTTATCGTGACCCAGTTAGAGGTTGGATGGTGGTTTCTGATTGGTTAAGAACATTAACACTGAGTTAGATTTCCACTTGCTTAAAGTAGGAACCGAGGGCACCACCTCAGTTTAATGGCCTCCCAATATTATTATTTTGTTATTGTTTTTGAGATAGGGTCTTGCTCTGTTGCCTAGGCTAGAGTGCAGTGGCAACATCACAGCTCACTGCAACCTACAACCCCTGGGCTCCAGGGATAGTCCTGCCTCAGCCTCCAGAGTAGCTGAGACTACAGGTGCACACCACCATGCCTGGCTAATTTTTCTATTTTTCTCTCTCTTGCTCAGCCTGGTCTCAAACTCCTGGCCTCAACTGATCTTCCCACCTCAGCCTCCCAAAGTGGTGGGATTACAGGCATGAGCCATTGTACCCAACCTCAATGTCTTATTTTAACAAATGATACCACCCTTATTTAGCCATCATCATCTCCTGCCTGGATTATTTTAATATTTTTGTGGCTACCTTCCTTATTTCTACCTTTGTCCACTGTCTTGGCTTAGGCTCCTCCAATAGTAGGTCCTGAGCAAGAATTTGGGTGTGATTTATTTAGGAGGTATCCCAGGAAGCATTGTAGAGAGTAGTGCAGAGAGAAGGGTAAGGAGAAAATCCTATTAAGGATTTAGTGTTAATGAGTAGGTTACTATTGTGGACAACTGGGGCTCGATCTTGCTGGGGATTCTCTGAGAGACAGAGAGGAACATGTCTCTGAATTGTGCTGTCAAGGGGCAATAAACTTGAGATAGTGAACCCAACTAATAGGATATCTCCCAAATTCCAAGAGGACTAAAGCACTGACTCTTTCTTTATGATAGGAGGTGCATGATGTAATAACTTGTTCCTTATATTGAAGGAATGGCCACAAAACATTGGACCTTAAAAATGTCACTGATCTACCCTGAATTTTTGTATGGTTTATCTTCCTTCCAGTTCACATATAACTTACCAGAACATCTGACACATTTGCTACTTCATGCTCACTAGTTTGAGTAACATAATGTCATTCACTCAGTGGACTCTCAGGATGTTCTGTGGAGTGTCCCTTTAGACTGTTGAAACAGAGAGGAGGAGAGTTAACATAGGCCTGGGGCAAGACTCTGAGCTTGCACTGCTCTCCTTCCAGGTGAATGCTAAGCTCTTTCAATCCTTTTTCCTGATAACACGTTTTAAAATTCGTTTTTCAGCTCAATAGCAGCTGTGTTGATTTGTTCTAGTAGCACTACTATATACAACATAGCAGGTGTGATTTAGGCTACAACTTGGTCAATTTTATGGTAGTCCACTATGATTTGCTGAGATCAACCTGATTTTTGTGGGATTTTTTTTTTTTTTCGAGCCCAAGTCTTGCTCTGTTGTTTCTGCTAGAATGCAGTGGCATCATCACAGGTCACTGCAACCTCAAACTCTTGGGCTCAAGTGATCCTTCTGTCTCAGCCTCCCATGTAGCTGGCCCTACAGGCACACATGACCACGTCCAGCTAATTTTTCTATTTTTTCTGTAGAAACAGGGCCTCACTCATGCTCAGGTTGGTCTTGAACTCCTGGCCTCAAGCAATCCTTCTACCGTGGCCTCCCAAAGTGCTAGGATTACAGGTGCGAGCCACTGTGCCCAGCTCAACCTGATTTTTGCAGGAGCCATATCAGTGAATTAAATGAGAATATGATGGCGTCCATCATTCATTCATCTTTTAGACTTTGAGGATGGCACAAATTTCTGCCATTCCACCTGAGATATGGATTGCTTTTGATTTATTATTTTGGCCAAGATGCAAGGGTGGTTTTAGTAACTTCCACTTGGCTTTTTCTACCACCATGGCTCTTATTTAACAGGTCAAAAAACCAATGTAAGGCTTCTGCTAGCTTCTTAGAATATCCAATACTGCATTTATAACTAGGAAAATGATCACGTGGGGGGCCTCAGACTCATTGGACCCACTGTGAGATGGACTTGGGATATGACCCCCATTTGTCACCTGGCCTCCATACATCCCCACTTTACTGGCCATAATGACTTTTTGTGTCCTTTTAGCATCAGTGTCATCTTTGACCCTATTTCTAGCAGCCCTTGAAAGATCTGGGTATTACTCTTTCTATAGTGTACGGTTAATGTGATAAAGACTCTAGGTTCTTTTGATTAAAGATTGGTGAAATGTTTATTTTGTATACTTGGTATGGCATGGCAAGGACCTTTTGAAGGGAACCTGACATCCTCCTTCTCAATTGATAAGCCCTAGGTCTAAGAACTGGCTCAGATGTAGACACTAGGTAAGTGATCATGATTTTCCATTGCAATGGTTGACACCAATCATTTGCCTTCCAGCTCTTGATTGTTTTTGCTTATACAAACCAAGTAATAATATTGTTTTGTTTGTTTGCTAATTTATCTTACTCCAAGGAACACTCTGGTCAATTAGTCATCACCACAGATCTTTGTGGGTCAAATTTCCTTGGTTACCATTATGGACTGTGTCCACATGTTATAGTAATTACATCAGCCTTACCTCTGATAGTTAAGTGATGCCACTTGGCCTCTGCTATTGCAGAATCCTATCTCCATTATCACTACAAAGCTCAATTTCATAGCTTTTCAATGATGCCAGCACTCCCTCATTAGTGCATTCCTTATAGTTTAGGGGGAGAGTGCCTGACCAGGCCCTTCCTGGTAAGAGTCTGGTGGGTTCTCTGGTTTTATGTAATTAGTTTATATCTTTGAACATGAGGCCCCTTCCTCAATGCTCTGCCAAGGCAGTGCTGTCATCTCCACTATAGACCATCCTTATTTCCAAGCTTCCAGAAGACATACAATAGCATATTAGAAATGAGTCCAGGCATCCTTGTCAAGGTGTTATAGTCTGAGTGACAGGAGAGTGTCCCATATCAATGATCTCTTCCTTATTAAGTTTATATTCTGTCTCCACCTCAATCTCCACTCCCCATTCAACAACCTCAAAATTTTTTTCATATATACCCTGATGGTTCTTGCTGACATGTACTAGCCAGATCTTGAAGCTCTTTGGGTAAATCATCTGTTTCCTTAAATAGCAGGGACAGTAATTCCCCAGTTGAGCTATGCTGGGACCTGACCCCAGTCATTTGCCTAGAGGGAATGAGAGGAGAGGAAGGCCGATCTTGAGAAAACAAAAAAAAAACCACATCATTTTGTGAAGCATCTGCCCCAGGTGAGGTCTTTGAGTAGTCCCTAGGCAATGGGACACAACAGTGAGTGAGGGGGTTGCCTGTGCCACCCCGTGATGCTGAAGAGTTAGTGCCAGTAGTAGCAACCCAGTCCTTAACAAATAAGGGATGGATTTGCTTGGGATTCACCCCTGGATGGCACAATTATGGGGTGTACAACACACACTATCTCAGAAAGGCCCCAGCAAGATTGAGTTTTGGTTGCTGACAATGGTAACCACTGACAATGGTGTTAAAAAAAAGATACACATATGCTTGCCATGCCAGGCACCTGTGCTAAACATTTTATTAGAATTACTCTTTTTGTTCTCCCAGGGAAGGAAGGAAAATCAACAAAAGTGCATTACCACCAGATGGAAAATTAAGATGATTAAAACATGGCTCTTGGACTTATTTGAATTCATTTTTGAAAAAAAAATTCATAATCTTGATTTGGATTTTAATTTGAAGATTCGAGCTAGTCTAAGATCTCCCAAAGGGACTGTGTTCTATGAATCCTTTTCTTTGCAGCAGCTAGCCCTTAACTTGGTTCATAGAGCATACTTCATTGTTTGTTAGAGGAAACTAATTAACCTCACAAAATGTAGGAAGGTAGATATTAGAAAGGCAGAACCACTTGTTTTACGTTATATGTGAAATTTTTAATATTTTAATTGACCACATTAAAATCCTATCATAAATAAATGTATGTGCTAGTCTTTGAAAAATTATCAATTCAGAAATATTTTTTGGTGGTCTACTATTTGTCTCAAATTGTTCAAGATACAAGATATTAATTTTTAGAATCTCAGTCAATGGACGTTTCCAAGGTAGTTAATCCTATTTCTAGTTTTTCTCCATAGCATTACTCTAGTAGGGAAATTTTCCATTCTCAGGAGAATCTGATAGGATCTTCCTAGAGAATTGTCACCATGGCTGTGATAGAACTTACAGAAATTATAAGAAAAATAGTTTCCTGTGAATTTTAGCTTTTCTGTTGCATGTTCCTAAATTGTATTTTACCAGGTGATTGTCCCCCATGGCACACCACTGTGCTATACAGGAAAGCACTGATATTTTCTACCTTTGTACACCATTAGTAGCAGAAACTTGCCCCTACACAGGCTCTGTAAGGAGAAAGATGGTGTTGTCACTCTACACACTATTTTCCTTTTCTGTCTTGTACTCTGAAAGTCATACTTTAGCAAAGTAAACTTGTCAAAGACATGGTTAAGATGAAAGAGTATGTCCAAAGCAAATCAAAAAAGGGTTCAAGATTGCTCATCAAATACTTTAAAAGCAGTCCTAGCTGTAATTCATTTCTTAGCCTTGGCTATCCCAGAGATTGTCTATTGCAACCTCCCTTGTAAAACGCCTTGGTAGCATGCTGGAGCCAGTTCTCACCTACTTGTGCTGATCCTGCGCATCTTTTCCCAACTCTTCATTCAGTGGCAATCACCATTGGTAGCTTGAAAATTAGCCACAGGTGAAAAATATTTACACCACGGAAATCTAGCAAACATTGCACATCCTGACCCTTTTTTTCCAGTTGTTAAACATTTACCAGCACACTACGGAGACTCTTTATTTAGCAAGTGTAAGTGGTTTTGGTCCCTTGAAACCAAGAATTCACTGACAAGAATCAAAGTTTCAGTTACTTAACACTTGGCCGAGTTACTTATTCTCTGTGAAACCCAGTTCCTCATCTGCAAAAGTGAAAGGATAATACTACACTATTTACCTATCTATATCATTTTATTGCAAAGAACTCAGAAAATCATAATTTTATGAGAATATTTTAAAATTACAAGGCATCCTATGAACATCTGATGAAACAGGGATCAACAACTGTATTTCTGAAGCATTTTATCTCATAGGCTGTATTAGTCAGGGTTCTCCAGAGAAACAGAATCAATAGGATATATAGAAAAAGATTTATTTACTTATTTTTTATTTTTATTTTTTTGTTTAGAAACAGGGTCTTGCTTTGTCACCCAGGCTGGAGTACAGTGGTGTCATCAGGGCTCGCCGCAACCTTTAACTCCTTGGGCTCAAGCAATCCTCCCACCCCAGCCTCCCACAGGTGTCAGAAAAAGACTGATTATGAAGAATTGACTCATGTGGTTATGGAGGCTGAAAAGTGGAGGTGAGAACTGGCGCTAGCACACCACAAGAGAAACAAATGCAGATGTTGCTCTCAACAATGTCTCCAGCATGCCTTTATTTTTCTTGGAATACCAGGTGTTATAGACTGAATGTTTGTGTCTCCCCAAAACTCATAAGTTGAAATCCTAACTCCCAATGTGATGGTATTAGGATGTGGGGCCTTTGGGAGGCAATTAGTCATCAATGGGATTGTATCTCTTAAATGAGGAGACATGAGAGCTTATTCTCGATATCTTTGCTTTCCCACATATGAGACACAGCAAGAAGAAGGAGATTTGCAAATCAGGAAGCAGACCCTCACCAAAACAAGATCTGCCAGCACTTTGGCTTGGACTTCCCAGCGTTCATAACTGTGAGAAATAAATGTTTGTTGTTTAAGGCACCCAGCTATGGTAATTTGTTATAGCAACACCAGCTAAAACACCAGGGAATTGGTGCTCAGTTGTTTCTGATCCTGCTGGCTCATAGCTGTGCATATGCCACCTGTGCATTGGTGGGCAAAGTGTCTAAGGAGGGCATGATGCTTTTTCTGCACATTCTTCTGGGGCTTGTTTTCTCATATCTCAAAAATCTTATTTTGAGGAATTGGACTGGAGCTGGGGGAATGAATCATGACACGAAACTCTAAGTTCCTCAACTCTGAACTGTTAATTCCCTATGCAAAATACTGGTTTTGGTTTTATAATCTGAAAGCATCCAAATATCTCCCTTTATTCTTCTGCCTAAATTATCTTCATTAATAGTACAATTTTGGCAGACTTCTTTCTCATGTTGCTTCTGACTCTTAGGGAATCTGAGCTTTTTCAGAAAAATCTTACTGTAAGTTGCTCTGGCTACTGCTGTCTTAGTCCATTTTTTTCTGCTATAACAGAATACCTGAGACTGGGTAATTAATAATAAAAAAAGTATTGGTTTATGGTCCTGGTGTTTGGGAAGGCCATGATCAAGGGGCTGGCTTCTGGTAAGGGCCTTCTTGCTGAGTCGTCCATGGTGGAAGGGCAAACAATGAGAAGGCGGGGGTGGGGTGGGGAGAGACCATGGTAGTGAGTGCAAGAGCTCCAACTCACAGCCTCAGGCACCTTTATAATCAACATTAACCTATTCCTGAGGATGAAGCCCTCGTGACCTAAACACCTCCCGTTAGGCCTCACCTTTTGGGAACACATTCAAACCATAGCAACTACCCACAGTGATTGGGATTATCTTTCTGACTTTGTCCCATAGCATCTTGTTTGAATCCATATTGACACAGTCTCTCTAGTTCAAGTCCTTGTACTTATGTAGTCAGCACTGATATTCTGACTTGAGATACACAGTCTTGGGAACTGTATTCCTGGATATCCATATTCCCAGATACCTGTTTGAAGTAGCAGAAGGTGTCTCAGGCCTTGAGAGCTTGAATAATTCTGAATGCCAGAGCTTGAAATTTGTAATTTAATCAAAAAACCCTCCCCTCTAGTCCCTGGCCCTGGCTCCCTTGAAAATGCTTATATTTTCCAGTAACATGCAGCTTTGGCTTGATAGATACCTGCTGTGTAGCTCTATTTCGGCTGTTGAAGGACAGAAAAGATTAGATTGCCAATCTCATTATAGTTTCTGTAATCATTACAGTTTCCAAATTGTGGAATTTGGAAGGGCATTCCAAGAACCGACAATCTCCTTGAACTCTTCATTGAAGAGCTTAGGATTTAGCTGATGAGAGCACACACTCCTGAGTTATTTTCTTGAAAATACCAGGTCTCATAGAACAGTCAGAGAAGAAAAGAACTCTATAAAGAAACAGAAACACTCAGCTCCAGCCTTAGCTTTTCACTAATTTAATGGTGTAACTAAAAAACAAGTCACTTAACATTTTGGTGCTTCATTTTCCTCATATATCAAAAAGGAAATAATAATAACTAGATTTGTCGTGAGACAAAATTCAATAAGGGGAAAGTGCTTTGAAAATATAAAACTGTACCAGAGTAAGGTAATTTTATTATTATATAGCCTAAGTTGCTTTGGTCTTCCAATTTTAGTTGAAATTAAACAATTGAAGATGAAACATCAATTTCATAGAGGGAATACAGCAGAATGAACAGTAGTAGAAAGATCAATTTAATCTAGACTTCATATTTTTATTATGTGAAATCACTTATAAAGAAATGGCATCTTTACTCATAATTTTAGTGAAAGAAAGAAAATATATTAGAGCAATTGCAAAGAACTGGGCCATTAATTTTATTAGATTTTGACGTCATTTAAATGTGCTTCAAAAAAAGGTTATGTTTGTTTCATGGTACAGAAGTGATAAACTCAAATGATAACATCATATAAGCAAAATTTAAAAAGGGGAGCCTCTCTTGAAAAATGTTAGTACTGTGAATAGATCTTAGTAATTTTGCCTGCGGTCTATTACAAGTCACAAGAACAGCAAGTAATAGTTTTTACACCTATAGTTTATTATGATTAAATAATTTTTAATTCAATTTTGCATATTTATAATTAGAAATTTTAACTGCGTTTTTAACCTTTTCTCCCTCTGGGTTGTTGCTGCAGGTTTGCAAGCCCATGGTCAAGGTGATTCAGCAACTCCTCTGCTTGCTTAAAATGATTTGAATTCCATGCACAATCACCAGAGTGAACAATCGCAGTACAAAGAAATCCCCAAACAATCTTCCTTTCAGGCAGCCTTCCCATCTTAATGCATTGCATCGCTGGGATCAGAACACCTCCTCAGAGCAGACCCGGCGGGTTGAGCTATGCAAGGGATTTTCTATCAGGCAAGTTATGGAAACGGTCAGCTTTTTCAAGTGGAATTTAAAGTTGTTTCCAAATCTGGTGTTTGGAACACTGGTCTCTAGAGTGAGGTGAATAAGAAAATCTTAAGCTGTTTATAGTTATTTTGCATCTTAAAAAAAAGAAAAAAATTCAGCTTTATTAGTAATAAAACATCATTGGGCCCTGGTGTCCTCACATAATAAACAGGGTAGCAGCTCATCATTTCTAAACTCAAAGCACACATACACGAAGGATGCATACTCTTACATTTTTACAGATAAGGCCATGCTGCCCGCATATTTGGAGTTTACTCTTTTAGAGCACCAGAAACATTTATTTGATGAATGTGAGCATACTTGGAGACCTGCCCTTTTAACTTCTCTGCTTTTCCCTTCCCTGTCACCTAGTCCTCAAAATTCTGAGCAATCGGCTCTGTATGTGACATTCAGCAAAAACAAAAGTCCTGTAGTTAACTGACTCTACCCATGTGAGGAAATAGCTCAGGAACTATTTCATTTTTGCATCTTTGGAATCCCACACTCAGCCCCAAATGGCAGAACAAACTATTTAGTCTCCTCTGTGAGGATTAGGAGGTAGGGATTTGGCGTCCTGCTGCTATTAAGTGTTTTCCATATTTATGTTTGTGGTTACCCTTTATTTGCAACCACAAATAGTTGAACTTATACTTTTCTACTGTCAGGGAAGAAAAACTTTTCCTCTCCTCTCTTATGTTTAATGCTTGACAAATGACAGATTTACAGGAGAAAAAACATAGAAATTTATTATTATTTTTTTTTGTACATTCATGGGAGTTTACAGAAAAGAAGTGAAAGTCAGAAAAGCAGTTAGATTTGGGAACTTATATACCTTTCTTAACAAAGGAAAGAGAGTTTGGGCTTTAAGTGATGATAAATTGTGGGAAAGTGACTACATAGGAAACTCATGAGGGAACTAATGGAAGATAAGGTTGTTGATGCAGACTCATCTTGGTGCTGTCTCTCCTTTTCAGGGGATAAGAGTCACTCTCCTCTCCTCATCCTGGTCCAGGAGGGGGTGTGGAATTTACACCTCCTTCACAAAGGGCAATTTATGCCCCATGTTAAGGCAGGAAGGGGAGGACAGAGAACGCTTCCTGTATTTGTTCATTCTTAATTCCCTCCACCTCCAAATAAGTCATCTGCCAAAGAGGCATATTTTAAGGTGGCATATCTTGATCCCCTTCTCTATCAATGTCTATAGTGAATCGGCATCTTTAGCCTCTGGGCAGACGCTCTGGTCAGATGATCCACCACTGTTCCCCCAGCCCCTTCTTCCCTGTGCTCTTCCATACAGCCATGGTAAGAGCTAAATACTCTTTTTCCAGGATCCTTTGTAGCTGGGGCAGTCATCTGACATGAATTGGGGCCAATAAGGCATACTAGAAATCTTCTCTGGCTTTCTTGCTGTGAGAGACAGAAATGACGCGCCATCTTCCCTTCTCCTTGCTATTATCAATATGGCTACGTCGTAAGAGGCTGCAGCAGGCATCCTGATAACCATGAGATGCTAAGCCTGACAGGCTGAGAGAACTGTAGAGACACCTATCCTGGCATAGCATCAAGTTTCTGGATCAATATCCAGCAGCGTCTTTCCTCCAAAATCGTTATGAAAAAAAAATCCATCTGTGAGTTGGATTTCTCTGTTGTTTGGTGCCAAGTAATAACTACACAGCCTCTCCTTGAACAAGACAACGGTAGCTTGCTTTCAGTTTATACTTTACATTCCTTTCTCATCCTCTCCCATGGTCAAATTAGCTTTCATTAAATATTGTACATCAACAATTCAGGTGTCTTTGCTTCCTTCTGTTAAATGGCGTTATGTATTTATTTTGTCCTATGGGAGTTTATCTTAAGGAATTCTTTCAGAAAGGACCTGGAGATGGTAACCTTTATGAGCTTTTTATGTCTGAAAAAATGTCTTCATTTTGCTCTCACACTAAATTGACTGGGTATAGAGTTCTAGATTTAAAACCACTTTCTCTCAGACCATGGACGTCATGGCTCCATTTCCCAGCCTTGATTGTTGGCAATGACAAGTCCGGCCAGGGCACTGCCCTCCCTGTTGCTGTCTTGTGGGATCCGCCCCTCGGGAGCAGGGTGTGCATTGCACATTATGAGGGTTGTAAAATCGTGGGGGACCCGAGTCTGACGCTGACTTTATTTTCATTCCTTCGCAGATGCATGTTTGTTGGCTTTCTCTCTGAAAACCTTGGAATGTTTTCTTTTTATTCTTAGGGCTCTGAAATATTTGTAGAATGCGTGTATCTGTGGGTCTTTTTCCATCAGCCCTCAGGCACGTGGTGGGCCTTTCAGCTGTGGAAAATTACCTTTTCCTCCATACTCTCTTCTCCCCCTTCTTACATTTCTTCTCTTAACTTTTCTCTACCTCCTCCTTCTCCCCTCTCCTTATTTTAAATATAATTTCCTCCCCTTCATGTCCTCTTCTCTCTGTCTCTGGAATGCTTGTGGGGACATCTGAATGTGTTCTCCAGTCCTAACTTCTCTGTGTTTTCTTTCTGCTTCTTTGTTATCCTGAGCTTCACAGGAACCACGGAGCTCAGCTGGCCCCCTAGCTAAGTCAACCTTCAATTGTTTCCACCCTCCTCTACTAGCCTGCCCATCTACTGGATGCTTTATCTGAGGGATCAGGTTGTTTCATTTCTCTGATCTCTACCTGTTCTTTGCATTGTTGCTTTGTCTGGTTTGCTCTATGAACTGTATCCTTTGATATGAGTTTTCTGTTGAATCTGGGGCCTCCATTTCATAGTTTTTCCTTAACCGTTTGATAATTCTATTTTTTTCTTTATGTTAACCTACGAAAATTATTATTTTTCTCTTGGTGACTATAGGCTCTGTTTGCAGCAGCTCACCTCTGGTGATTTTAGGGGAGGGTAGTACCTGAAGCCAGGCTGGGCACATGGGGGTGGTTTGGCATCAAGGCGTTTGGGTCCTCATTTCCCCCAGAGGTACTGAGTTACCAGGGCATTGACCTCCTTCTCCACCTCATGTACCCACTCTGTGCAACTCCTATTTGAGCGTTTCTACTTTAGAAATTAATATTCATGGTTTGGTCTATGGAGGAGTCAAATTCTCTCTTGCTTTTTCTTAGTCCTGCTGTTCTTATAGATGTCTGTAGGTAACTCAGAGTCAGCACTGCATCTCTTTCCAACGCTGGCATTCATGCCAGGAGAACTTCTAGGCATGTAGTTCACTAGGTTTAGAAAACAGTTATTAGAGCACTGCCTGGAGAGCAGCATCCATGCTTTCCGTGACTGTTCCAAACACAATTAATTAATACCCTGATGATATTTCTATGCCTTCTCATGCTCCGCGTATTTGTTTACTTTGAGCTTGGAACATCTCTGGACTTTCTCTTCTCTCTCCAGACCTTTCCTCTTGAGCATGTTTTCTTTTAATCTTGTTTCTCTGTCAATATGATCCCATCTGTTTTCTATCAGGACTTTTCTGTTCCACCGATGGCACTCTTGTTTTCTAGCACTGTGATGGAAATACTTTTTTAATGGATGTGTTTTTTTGCTATCTGAAAGAATTCTGGACAGAGGGGTGGATGCTGTGATTAGTCTTGATCTTCATAGTAATCCTTTCTGATTATTACTTACAAATTTAAAAATGCAACGTAAACCAAAAAGAAAAGAATCACATTTTCACACTTCTCGAAGACAACCGATATTAATATCTTGATATTTATCTTTCAGTGTATTCTATTTGTTTAAACAAAAACAAGGTTGATATGTTTTGGATTTTGGCCCCTCCAAATCTCATGTTGAAATTTGATACTGGCCGGGCGCGGTGGCTCACACCTGTAATCCCAGCACGCTGGGAGTCTGAGGTGGGAGGATCGCTCGAGGTTAGGAGTTCGAGACCAGCCTGAGCAAGAACAAGACACTGTCTTTACTAAAAAATAGAAAGAAATTAGCCAGACAGCTGAAAATATACAGAAAAAATTAGTCGGGCATGGTGGCACATGCCTGTAGTCCCAGGTACTCGGGAGGCTGAGGCAGAAGGATCACTTGAGCCCAGGAGTTTGAGGTTTCTGTGAACAAGGCTGATGCCATGGCACTTTAGCCCAGGCAACAGAGCAAGACTCTGTCTCAAAAAAAAAAAAAAAAAAAGAAAAGAAATTTGATACCCAGTGTTAGAAGTGGCGCCTGGTGGGAGGTGTTTGGGTCATGGGGGCAGATCCCTCATAAATGGCTTGGTGCCCTCCCTACTATACTGAGTGAGCTCTTGCTTTTATTAGTTCACATGAGAGCTGGTTGTTTGAAAGAGTCTGGCACTATTTCCTCTCCTCCCTCTCTTGCCAAGTGACATGCCTGCTCCCCCTTCACCTTCCTCTTTGATTGGAAGATCCCTGAATCCCTCACCAGACGCCAAGGCTGGCGCCACACTTGTATAGTCTATAGAACCGTGAGCCAAATAAACCTCTTTTCCTTATAAATGACCCTCTTTTCCTTATAAATGCGTATTTCCTTTATAGCAATGCAAAATGGACTAATACAAGGGTCACTGAAAATCTGCTTACCTTTATGTTTAATGAGCACCTAATTAGTAGGAAGTGCATGGGATGGATGAAAGAGATTTAGAAATATGATGGGATAGAGATTAAAAAATGCCCTGCCTTCATGTAGCTCCCAGTCCAATGGATACAAAGAAATATAAACTACTAAATCAAATGGCACATAGTGTGATAAAGGTAAGCATGGAATTCTCTGGAAAGCACAGAGGACATGGATTCAGCCCAGATGATGAACGAGCCATAAGTAAAGGCTCTCTGGTGGCTATCTGCAGGAGATGATACGGTCAGTTTTTAAGGGTGGAAAAGTTACTTTGGTAAAAGGGCAGAGTTAGGATGGACTAGGCTTTCCAGGAAAAGAACAAGAAATAGAAATGTATGCAGTCTTAGATTGGATGGTAAAGAAAGACTATCCATGTGTATTGCATGGTAATAAGGGCAAAGGTATGAATGCTCTGGATAAGTGGGGAATTATTTTAATGAGGGGAATGACATCATCAGAATTGTGTTGTAGAAAAAGTACTCTGTCATTTGTGTGAAGAAAGAGTGGATTAGAAAAGGGCAAAACTGGAAGTGGTCATAATAATCTAGACAAGAAGGATGAGGCAATAGATGAGATAAATCATTCTATTGGAAGAATTTATCCCCTACCTCCTGGGAATGCTGCTGACAGGCAGTTCTCAGTTCTTGGCTCCCTACAGAATCATGTTGGCTGAACAGATTTGTCTTCGCCAAGATCATTCTCTCTTCCCATGACAGTCCACATCCAATAACTGGTTCCCCCCGGCTCCTGTAGCAGGTAGAATTCTAAGATGGCCCCCAAGATTCCTGGTATACACGTACCTTCTTCCAGTTATTCAATCAAATACTAATTTAAGTATTGCAATGAAGGAATTTTGCAGATGTATTTAAGGTCTTCATTCAGTTGACCTTAATATAGGGAGATTATCGGGGTGAGTCTGACCTATTCAAATGAACCTTTAGAAAGAAAGCTTTCCTTAGCTGATTGGAGAATTGGAAGTCAGTGATTCAAAAGAAGAGAAGAATCAGAAACAGAAAGATTGCTAACTTGAAAGATGAGGTAGCAGAGTGTTCACATGTCAAAGAATGCCGTAGGCTTTTAGTTATTGACAGAGGCTCCTGGTTGGCAGCCAGCAAGAAAACAGCTGAGGACCTAAGTCCCACAACTTGAAGGAACGAAATTTTGCCAATTGTAAAGAATGAGCTTGGAAGCAGATTTTCCCCAGGGCCTTCAGAAGAGAACCCAACCCGGCTGATACCTAGATTACCGGCTTCTTATACCCTGAGCAGAGAGCTCAGCCATGTCGTGCTGGACTTCTGACCTATATAACAGTGAGTCAAAAATGGGTAGTGTTTTAAGCCACTAAATTGGCAGAAATTTGTTCTACAGTAAATAGAAAACTAATACAAAACCTCTATATTGCTGTGTATGACTTAGCTAAAATATATCCATAGGAGTTGGGGGGTCCACATGGCACTGGATTCTGAGAGTACTGGATTAAAGGGGGCAAAACATAAAGTTGTTTATTGATTTGAGAGCTGTCTCCAGTATATAGGATTTAATACTTAGAAAAGACCCAGGGTATGGTGGTTTTTCCTAGAAACACAGAACAATGATGGCTCCTAATAAATGAGGTTAAATGCCTCAATTGCCATAGCAGCCAAGGGAAGAACAGTTTTAAGATGCTCAGAGAATTTGGCATGCTCCCCTCCCCAATCAGGATAGTAAAACAATATTGCATCCTAAAGAAATGGCACAAATTAGCGTAACCCTTTAAGACCCAAAGGATGCAAAGGTGATATGTCCCTTCCTAGCTCTACTTTATTCAGCAGTCTGGTCCCTACAGAAACTAAACAGATTCTAAAGAATGACAATTGTCTACCAAAATCTCAGCCAAATATTATCCCTGATTGCAGTTTCGGTGTCAACGTGGAATCTTTGTTGGAATATATTGATGTGGCTGCAGGTAAGTGATATGTAGCCAGCAAGCGGACAAGTGTATTTTTTCCCATCCCTATCAAAAAAGGAATCAGAAAACTTTTCACTCACTTGGAACAGACTAGTGTATATGTCATGATCTTGCCCCAGGGCTATGTCAACTATTCTGCTTTCTAACAAATTCAGAACCAACCTGGACTAGCTGGACGTTCCACAGGGCATTCCACTCTTTCACTCTATACATACCATCAAGGGGCCTTTGTAAGACATCAGTCAAAAGACAAATTATTACATTTTGAACTTTCTACCTGGAAGAAGGCAACACAAGGCCTCTTAGGCCTTAGATATTTTGAGGGGGCAGGGGTAGATTTCCACAGCTGAGAATTCTGTTCCAAACTATACACCAGGTGACAGGAAAAGCTACCAGTTGGGGGCAGGAAATAACTTTGCAGCAGGTCCATGCTGTGGGAATAGTAGCCCTATCACTTTGGCTACACAACTTTGGGTTCTTTATTGTATTAGAGGTATTGAGGTTGGAAAGAGATGCTCTGTGGTGTTTATGAGAAGCACCAATGGAAAAATCACCATATAGACCCCCAGGATGCTGGAAAAAAGCTATGACATCTATAGTGGAAAATTATAAAAACTAAATGCCTGGTCATGTGACACCAAGTGACCTTGTAGCCAGAACTGCCCATCATGAGCTGAGGGACCTAGTGTATGATAAGACTGGGCAGTCTATGGTCAGTTGGAAGTGGTACATCTGAGATGGAGCATGAACAAGTGTGGAGAGCACGTGCTAGCTGCACAAGTCTAGACCCATGTATCATCCACCATCCACCACATTCCACTGACGCCATCAGATCCCCTTCATACTGCAAGGAACAGCTGTTTATTTTGATAAGAAGAGATAGATATTTCAGGTATTGATTTGCCTTTCTTGCCCACAGGGCCTCAACTATAGATGAGGATTTATAGTGTTTACTCCATTCATATGGCATTCTACGTACATTGTTTCAGACTAAAAAAACACTTTGATGGCAAACAAAATGTGGGAGTGGGTGTATAACCATTAGATCTGCTATGCATATTACATACTGCACTATCCAAAAAGCTAATAACCTTATACAGCAATGAAATGGCCTATGAAGGCACAGCTGAAATGCCAGCTTAGAGGCAATACCTTGCAATGATGGGACATCATCCTCCAGTATACACTTTAATCAATGGTTCTCAATTGGGGGCAATTTTACCTCTGGAGGAACATTTGACAATGTCTGGAGACAATTTTGTTTGTCACAACCAGGGTAGAGTGATTGTGTTGCTATCGGCTTCTAGGGAATAACAGGCAGGGATACTGTTAAACAGCTTACAATACATAGAACAGACCCCCAAAAGAAAGAATTATTCAGCCCAAAGAAAGAATTATTCAGCCCAAAATATCAACAGTGCCAAGGTTGAGAAACCCTACTTTAAACTAATGACTTTTATATGATGCTGTTGCCTAATAGTTGAAATACACTGATCTTGGACCCAGGAGTTGGAAGCCAGAGGAGCCCCACTTACCATCACTACCATTGACCTATGTGGGGAGGTTTTCTGTTTCTACAATTCTGGACTTCATGAGTTTCGAAGTCTGGTTCCCAAAGGGAGAATTCTGCTGTGATGATGCACGAGAGTCCCATTGGACTAGAAGCTGCAGCTGTTGCCTGGGCACTTCAGGCTCCTCTTACCAAGGGACCAGCAGGCAAGAAAACCTGCAAGTTTCAGCATGGGTGACCACCCCTAATCAAGAGGATACGGAGCCGTTTTTACTTTGTGGGGCAGGAAAAATATATTTGGCATCTGTATATCTGCCTGAACATCCCTTTTCCAATTTAGATGTTAAAAGGACAAGCACAGCACTTGGTGCCTGAGAAAAGCATAGTTATGACAGTCGCGGATCTCTGAGAATGAGAGTCTGGGTCACACCACCAGGAAAGACAGGAAAGCTAGCAGAAATGCTAGCTGAAAGTAAAAGGAACCTAGAATGCATAGTGGAGAAGAGAGACATTGAGTATCACTTGTGGCCTGGAGACCAGCTACAAAGGTAAAGGTTATGTTTTGTTCCACTGACCTTCCTCTTATAAGTCCCTTTTAGAAAAGATGCCCATAGAATCCTGGAGGAACTGCTTCTGGAACTTATGGGAAGAAATGGATCTGAGCATTGCAAAGGGTGGACTTTGGTGGATGCTGTAATGTGCCACCCAGGTCCCCCTTTAGAACTGAATATTGCCAGCAGACATCCCTTAGCTGCCAGACATCTTAGAAATTGCCTGAAGAGAGTGACTTCTAAGGCCACACTTCTTTTCAAGGCCACATTAAGTGACTTGCTGATGCAGATGTATAAAGCCCTCATCCCCTACTGCAATTTAGTATAATTCGAAATGGCCATTTCAGCTATAGAACTCGTGCAGTCTGCCAAAGCTTTCCTTGAGAGTGCATCAAAGCCCAGCTTTTCCCTCTGCTCAGTCTTGCTTCCTTCTCTTGCTTTCAACGAGCTGCAATCTCAAGAAAACTCCCTAATAAATCTCTTGCCTATAATCTCTATCTCAGTCTTCTTCCTCAGTAACCCTATCTGTGACTGATCACAAACTGAGCCAATGCAGTGGTGGTAGCAAATGGAGCCAGCATAGAATTTTTAGGATATTTGAAGGAAAAATAGAGTTCATTACCAACTGAGAGTAAAAGGAAAGGAAGATGGAAGACTTAATTATAACTTCCAGGTTTACTTGGACAACTGGGTAGTCAATGATGCATTCATAAAGATGAAGAATATAAAAGTAGGGGGGAGAAAATGACCAATTTCTTCCTGCACATTTTCATCATGTGTATAAAGGAAAGTGCAACAATATAATATGTAGAAAGTTATTAGGTTAAACCATATAAAATTGCCATTTATATAGGTCAATATTGTTAAATATTGGCAATTTCAAATGGATCAAACTAATAATTATATATTAGCTTCTACATTGGGAAATTTACTATTTTTATTAAACTTTATATAGGCCATATAAGACTTTAGAAAGGTAATATCTGTCAGATTCAAAAGATAGTATCTTGGATAAGAATATATCATTTACATTTAAGCTTCTAAAGCAAGAATGTAAGTCACATATTATTGCTTTAAGGCACATTAGGGGATCTTGATAAGATTGGGAACTTTGATTTATATCGATTTTCATGTAGAAGTTGAGACATAATTGCCGTAAGTAGAGCCAGAAAAGGTCACAGATAGCTTAATTTCTATGCCAAAGCTTTCTATAACATGCTATCATGTCATAAAAAAGAAACTAGGACAAATCTGGTATCCCATGGTGTTTGTTGTCTATCAATAGCCTCACTGGCAGAACCCAAAATGCCTATGTGCAGTTTTTAGGTGCGTTCAAAACTGTAAACAGTGCTGTGACTTTACCTGGGGATGAAGCTCACCTCACCTTTCTAGGCTGAAAAGTACACTCTTAATATACCAAGTTCAACTAACGTTGTAGCATGTAGTGTTTGTTGGTTGAATGTGGATGTCCAAATTTTACTGATAAAATTGATTCAAAGTGTATTTGAGGGAGTAGAGGAGTAGGCTCTGGTGCTTCTTACTGTTCTGAGTCTGAGAATTTTGTTTCCATTCTTTTAAATAGAGAGGTAATCCATTAGATATATATTAATCTGATCAAAGAAAGACAAGTAATCATCATTAATACTGTGTTAAACCTTCAAGTCAGTAGACCTGGAGAGAGGCAAAATTAAAATAGGTGCATACAGAATGATAAACAACCACCACCTTCTTTTAAAAGGTAAGGCATAGGTTCAAGGACAGAGGCAGAGACATCATTCCTCTGGATAGGCTAGAGAGTTTAAGCGAGAGGTGTGAAGAAAACTATTAATATACAGGTCAATCAGGATAGACTATTGTTCTCAAGTAACAAAACCCCTGAAAATCTCCATGGCTTAAAACCACCAAGTTTATTTCTCGCTCACATTATATGTGAGCAAGTTTGATATGGGCTCTATTCCCCATTGTTCTTACTCCAGGATCTATGTTAAACAAGAAACCACTGCTGAAACACTGCAAGTCACCCAAAGTGAACAGCGTGGTGAATTGCATACTGGCTTCTAATGCTTATGTCCAGAGAAACACACATCTGTTTTGCTCACCTTCCACTCACACTTTATTGCCTAAAGCAAGTTCAAGGTCACAAACAACTTCAAGGGGGATGAGAAAGCACAATACTACAAATAAAAAATATTTGGTGAGCAGCACTAAAGACAAACTAAGACTGCAACTTTCTTAGTCTGTAGTTAAGATTAAAGAATGGCAGTGTTCGGAGTGGCAGTCACAGAAGTGATAGAAATCTTGGATGGGCAGATGAAGGAGACGAGTAATGGAGTAATGGTAGAGGGATGAGGCTCGAACATAGATAAGGCTTTGAAGTTTCAGATGCACAATTGCCTTTTCTGGAGATGTGAGTGGAACTATTTCTCTGTTACAAGTTTATAACTTCCTAGATTTTGTTGTCCTGAGAGAAGAGAGGAAAAGCTAGTACAGGGAAAGGAGAGATTTAAAAGGAAAGTTGTGTCCTACAATAGTATGACTTGAGGAATCAATTTCTCCTCTGGTAACATTCAATTACTTTCAGTTCAAGATCACTTGTTCTTTTTTTTGCTATCTCAAATCTACTGTTGAGTCAATCTAGTGAATTATTTATTTCTGCTTTTATATTTTTTTATTTCTAGAATTTCTATTTCTTATAATTTCTATTTCTCTGTTAATCTTACCTATATTTTAACTCATTAACAACATATTATCTGTTAATTACTGGAACATATTGTTCTTTACTTCTTCAAATATGTTGATAATAGCTACTTTGAATACTTTGCTAAATAAAACATCTAGTTATAACATCTAGGCCAACTCAGAATCAGTTTCTACTGATTGCTTTTGGTTTTTTTTTTTTGAGTATAAATCACATTTTTCTATTTCTTCAGAAGTCTAGAAGGTTTGATTGAAAGTTGGACATTCCAGCAACTCTGAAATTTATCATTTTCTGAGGATTGTTTGTTCTAGTAAATAGTTAAAAACTTTTTGTTCTGCATTTTAATTTTTAAAGAATGTATCATAAAGGCCATTTTATATCTATCTATCTAGAGAGATTTATTTATTTTAAAAATTGACTCATTGTGGAGGTTGGCAAGTCCAAAATCTGTAGGGAGGACTGACATGTTGGAGACCCAGGGAAGAATCGTCACACCTTGAGTCCAAATGCAGTCTGCTGGCAAAATTTCTTCTTCCTTGGGAACATCAGTACTTCTTCTATAAGGCCTTCAACTAATTGGATAACGCCCACCCACATATGGAGGGTTATCAGCTTTACACAAAGCCTAGTGATTTAAATGTTAATCCCATCTAAAAAATACCTTCACAGCAATGTCTAGATAAGTGACCAAATATCTAAGTACTTGCCTAGCCTAGTTGACACATAAAATTAACCAACACAAGTCCACCTCATGTCAATCTGGAATCCATACGCATGTCCATAAACTATACTTAATTTCCAAATAAAAATAATAGCAAGGTCATACATAGCTATATCTAATTTGATACAGCTATTCTGTGTACAACAGAAAATGCACTAACTCTTTCCCCAGAAAAGGATGCAAAGTCCTTGGGTGTTGTTCACTGTTCTCCTTGATATCCTGAAACTTAAATAGTTTAATGTAAAGTTAACAACACTTAAATACTATGATATAAAGTTGATACATTTTATGCTACATGATAAGGGGACAAGAGAGGAAAGAAAACGAAGATATTTGGTATATGCAGAGACACACACACATACACACACAAACATGGATTGAACATAATTTATTCAATCAGTTCCTTGGTAATATTTGTTTGGTTTCTATATATTTCTTTTTTGTAAATAATACTGTAATGAATAACCTATCAATAAGTCAGGGTACTGGCAGGAAGCAGATGGTGCACTGGAACTGTGGTCTACAGGCCAAATTCAGCCCATGGCCTGCTTTTGTAAACAGAGATTTATTGCAACAGCCATGTTCATTTGTTTACGTATTATCTGCCTGTACTTTCATGCAATAACAGCAGTTTAGTATTAATGGTTACAACAGAGATTGTATGGCCCCCAAGACCAAAATATATACCGTCTGGCCCTTTACAGAAAATATTTGCTGACCACTGATGGAGGTTACCAAGGTTCAGTCTCTCACGCACAGAGCAGGGTGGAGAAGAATGGTGAGTAGCTCTGGAGTGGAAAACAAGGATTCAGCATAAAAAGTAATTTCATATTATGTCAGTGTATATGTGAAATAGATTCCTAGAAGTGGGATTGCTGGGTCAAAGGATAAATGCCTGTGTAATTTTCCTAGATGTCACCAAGTTCGCCTCATTGATAGGGGTTATACCATTTTGCATTGTTGCTGGCAACACATGGGAGGGCCTCCTTCCCTACATCCTCATCCAGTAGAATATATCCAACTTTTAGATTTTTGTCTATCTGATAGGGAAGAAGTGGTATTACAATATATGGCTTAAATTTGCATCTCTGTTATTATGAGTAAAATTTAATAACTTTTTATATGTACAAAGGACATTTTCATTTCTTCTTCTCTAAACTAATATTTGTTTATGGAAGGTATAAGCTTTTTTTTCATTGAAATGTAACATACTGTAAAATGCACTAAATGTATAAATGTATAACTCAATGAATCTTTTTTACAAAGCAAATATTCTCATGTAACAACCATCTATGTATCAAGCTATATACATTACTAGAGTCTCTGGAGCTTTCTTCATGCCCCCTCCATTTGCCCTCCTGAAGATAATCATTATTCTCTCCATCGTTAAGTAGTTTGATTTTTAACTTTCTATAAACAAAATTTTACAGCAAATGTTCTTTGTCTGGTTTTTGTCACTCATCATTATGTCTGTGAGCTTTATGCATATTGTTGGTGAAGTTCTTTTTTGTTGCAATATGATATACAGTTTATTTTAGAAATATACAATTTATTCATTATATTGTGAATAGCCATTTAAGCTATTTCCAATTTTTTTTGCAATTAAGACTAACAGGGCTATAAACATTCATGTATGTGTACTTTCATGCATATATGTATACACTCCTATAGAATATATACCTAGCAGTGAATCTGTGGATCATGCGATATGACTTTGGCTTTAGTTAATATTGGCAAACCTTTTCCAAAGTGGTTGTACCAATTTTCACTCCCACCAGTAGTATAGTAGAGCTCCAATTGCTCCCTGTTCTTGCGAGAACTTGATATTTTCGTGTTGTTGAAACCACAAGGGAGTTTCCAGTCTGGTCCAGTTGCTCATTGCACAAAAACCCAACTATTGAGACAAGCATTGCCAAGGAAGAATGGATTCTTTAATACAGACGACAGACTCTTGTTGGGAGAATGGGAGAGCTACCTCAAATCCATCTCCCTGAGTAGGGGATATCATGGGCTTCTAAAGGAAGAGCTGTGTGTCTTGGGGCGGGTCCTGCTGTATCTCCCAAGAGGCTAGCACACTGGGACAGGTCATGTGCCTTGGGGCAGGTTGTGGGGAATGATGATTCTTGGCAACAGGAATCTTGCTCAGTGGCCTTCAAAATCTCAACTCCTTTGTCTTTCAGAAAATCAACCATTTCTGGGAAACAACTCAGAAGATCAAGTAGTTAAGGGAGAGGCTTATATGGAGTCATTGAAATTAGTTCAATCGGGGGCTGGTTACAGTCAGAATTTGAAATTTAAGTCTACAAATTTTCATATCCATATATGAAAAAATATACTTTCTAGCTCACACCATTCACAAAAATTTATTACACATGGATTATAGATCTAAGTGTGCTTCCAATGACCCTTAGTGAGAAAGGATTTATGGTCTACACCAGAATAAGTTATACCTTTCTTTGTAATTCACTTAAGTAAATGCCTATCTACCTACATTTACATCTATATCTATATAAATTTCTATTTATATCTAGGCATGAATTAGTGTCTTTTTTTTTTTGACAGAGCCCCTCTCTGTCACTTAGACTAGAGTGTAGTGATGTTATCATAGCTCACAGCAACCTCAAACTCCTGGGCTCCAGTGATCTTCCTGCCTCAGCCTCCTGACTAGCTGAGTCACAGACACACACAGTCACAGTTTCCACTTGCAGGCAACTGGAGGGGAATATATGGGGTTATAACTCACTGGGGTATGTCCACCACAGATCAGTTATCATG
Source organism: Lepilemur septentrionalis (assembly GCA_963573855.1). Lineage (NCBI taxonomy): Eukaryota > Metazoa > Chordata > Mammalia > Primates > Lepilemuridae > Lepilemur > Lepilemur septentrionalis. The sequence goes on along the minus strand of CAUYMX010096954.1, from coordinate 10,342 downwards.
TTGAGAACACAACATCTATGGAGACAAAGGAGATGAGCAGCCAACAGGGTGTCTGTGGCTCAAACCATAAAATGAATATCAATCAAAAATTGATTATCAGGAGATTGAAGATAATCAACTAAGTAAAAAGTTACAAACTCACATCCCATTTCCATACCTGAGTCAGTTTCAGTCCCTGAACTTACCAACTACAGAATGAGAGACCTGTAGCAGAAAGATAAGTCATTCTCCAGTAGGAATTATACCTGTTTACTTGTATAACTAATCTGTGGGGGAGAGGGAATCCCCAAACATTTTGAGGATGCTTACATGTCAGGTCTAAGCTGACATTGATAACTGGAGACATAAAGCATCATCAGCCTGCCTACGTTACAGTGGAAGTATTTGGAGGTCAGATAATAAATGGAATGCTGGCATAAGTCCAGCTCACAGGAGTGGGTTCACTGGGTTCATGGGCTGACAAAGTGATTCTTTCCTTGGTCCTAACTGGAATGGAGATGGTTGGTAATTAATGCTTTTTAGAGTGCAGAGTAAGAGTTATTCTAGTGGGAAAGCCAAGTGGAAATTTCTAATACACCCCTCCTCCACCAGACCTGTGCAATATATTAAATTAAAAAAACAATATTGCATTCCAGGGGGAATAGTAGAGAACCTAAAAGATGCAGGTGTCATGGCCCCATCATATCTCCATTCAATTCACTATCTTGGCTCCTAAACAATCCAGATGGATCTTCTAAGATAAAAATAGACTACTGCAAACTCAACCAAGTAGTTGCACTGATTGCAGTTGCTATTCTAGAGAGAGATCTTTGTTAAAGCAGATTGACATAACTTCAGGTACATGGTATGCAGTCACTAATCTGGCAGATTTATCTTTTTAAAAGCCTCTTTCAGAAAGAGGACCAGAAACAGTTTGTATTCATGTGAGATAAACATTTATAATTTTGCCTCATTATGAGGTTAACTGTTGCAGCCTCCGATGTGATATTTTCTGGAGGAACCTAGGTAGTTCAGACATGTATAGAACATCACAGTGGTCTATTATATTGATGACATCATATTAGTTGGACCAGATGATCCAAAAGTGGCAAGGTAAGTACAGTGGAAGAGTAGGTAAGAAACATGCTCTGGAGTGTAGGAGACAAGCACTCTGAAGAGTCAAGGACTGGCCATGTCAGTCAAATCGTTAGGAGTTCGTTGTTCATTGGTCTGAGGGATCTTAGAGCACCTCCTTCAAAGGATAAATTATTGTGTCCTCACATCTTTCATCACTATGAGAAAGCACAATGTCTGTTTGCTTCTTTGGGCTCTGTGGAAGCTTAATACATACATAGGAACGCATACTCTGCCAGCTTGGAGTGGGACCAGCGCAGATAAAATCTGTGTAATAGTCCAGACGCAGCAGGCCTTGTGTCAGGGTAGCTGTGAAGTTTACAGGAATAGGAGAATCATAATTCCAGAACTCCTAGACTTGAAGAGCAAGGCCAGGTCAAATACAGTGAAGAATTATATACTTTTTAAAAAATATATCTTTTGGTGTGATACTGGCCCTGGTAGATATGGAGTACCTGGCCAAGGGATACTTAAATTGGGGTATATTAATGATTTGATTGTACAACCTTTTTAAAAAAGACTTAAAAAGATAAAAGGATCAGATTTTATTCATTCACACAAAGGACTCTTTAAAGAGATTAAGGGTGTGCCACATAGATCTTAATTGAACAATAGGGCCTTTAGGAAGCTTAAGGGCTTTGCTCTTCATCCTTCTCAATGGAAGCCCAAAATAAAGAAAAGCTTTTTTTTCAAAGAGGTGTATGAATGTGGCTTTTGTCCTGTAGATCTAATATCAAAACACCACTGAGATTCACAGAAGACCCACAAAGTTTTTGAGAAAATTATGTCAGCAAAAACATTGCCATCATGGACTGAAATGGATCGTGTAACCTCTTCCCCTGGAGTATGGGCTGGACCTAATTACTCACTACTAAAGAACAGTATGTGGCAAAAGTGATGGGATGTCATGTCTGAGATAAGGTTACAAAAACTATGACTTCCATTTTGCTTATACCCTCTCTTTCTCTGCTTCTTCTTGCTTATTAGCTTCTATAAAGCAAGTTACCATGTTATGAGATACCTTATAGAGAAGCCCGTGTGAAAAAGGAACCAAGGGCTGCCTTCTGACAGCAGCCAGCAAGGACTGAGGCCAATGAAGAATGGAATAGTGCCAACAATCACGCAGTGAGCTTGGAAGCAAATTCTTCTGCAGTTGACCACTGGGATGACTGCAACCCAGATGAAACCTTAGCTGTAGATTGTGAGAAACCCTGAAGCAGAGGCCACAGCTAAGCAGAGCCCAGATTCCTGACTCATGGGAACCATGAGATAATAAATGTTGTTTTAAACCACTAAATTTTGGAATAAATTGTTATAAAGTAGTAGATAGCTAATACAATAACATATTATTGTACAGCTAACAGGTCATCAATCCAAGATTTTTCCTCATTTGATAGCACAGAATAATGAATCCCAGTGATAATTAAGAACATAAAATACACACCAGTATTATGATTATGTTATTATAATGAAGGGCACCTTTTTTTTTTTTTTTAGACAGAGTCTTGCTTTGTCACCCTGGGTAGACTACAGTGGCATCATTATAGCTCACTGCAACCTCAAACTCTTGGGCTCAAGGGATCCTCCTGCCTCAGCCTCCTGAGTAGCTGGGACTATAGATGCGCTCCAGCACGCTCGGCTAATTTTTCTATTTTTAGTAGAGATGGGGTCTCAGTCTTGCTCAGGCTGGTCTCGAACTCCTGAGCTCAAGCAATCTTCCTGCCTTGGTCTCCTACAGTGCTAGGATTACAGGCATGAGCCCTGCCAAAGGGCTCTTTTAAGATAAAAATGTTTTCAATTATTTCAAGATTTGTTTTATTTTTCTTTAAAATAGAGGCAAATCTTTCAAGGGTTTTTAAATAAAGAAATTACTGAAACACAGAATCATAAAGCTATAAGGGAATTTAGAGATCAGTTAGTGGTAGCCACTCATTTTATAGAGGAGGAAACAAAAAATATTAATTTAAAAAATTCCCTTTTGTAATTGTCTTCTAATGTGGTTTATCAGCTACATGAGAAAACCAGGCTCATAACTTTGTAGCTCACCTTATTTTTGAAACCCAAAGATTACAATCCAATTTAACCAACTACTTTATTCACTAGTCTTGACTTTTGGCAAGCTCTAAAAATCAAATCCCCTGTCAAAGGCTGAAGATTTGCTACTATTGAGGATAGTCAAAGAAATTAGCTTCAGGCTCTGAAAGCAATTTCATGAGGAGTTCTAAAACTGTTTTAAGCAATGGCAGTACTGCTAGAATAAATGTATATCCCGTCAGGGCAGCTACTTTGAAAGGGATATAGTAATTTGGATCTGTAATTTCGGTTTTATTTCTCGAAGAGTAGAAACACATTATATATCGAGTGTGCAGAAAACGATGGCCATCCCTAACATAACAACTACAACAACAGAAATTTAAATAAAAGCTTTCAAACAGGGCTTCAATCTTTGCTCAACAATCTATACCTAGGATCTTGAATGTGACCTCTTTGCATTTTGTAAGTTATTGGCTTTTGGGTCCATGACAATTTTGCCATGAGTTCTGTCATTAACTATTGATTTCTTTAATATGTTCCTTCAATACCATATCTAATAACAGAACTAGATTTATAATTGTGTAAATTATCATTCCTCAGTCCCAATCCTTTCATTACTCCATACGTTTTTTGCTAAATTCATATTTATACATCTTGATTGGTGCTTAGAATATAACCATTAGAGTTTTATGATATAGATCCTGAATTGTAAATAAGTTTTAAGTTGCTCACATTGTTCAGTTGTTTGTGGCTACCTGGGGCACCAATGTTGAGGAAGATTCTGTGGCTTTGCTGGTGTCCATGGGAAAGAATTCCACGTTTTGCCATTTTTGCCATGATCAAAGTGGAAAGGGAGCCACATTTATATTTGATGATCCTTCTTTGGATCACTGCTTTGATCCTTATTGTAATAAAAATTCCTCTAGGGTAGATAATGCTTTAATAAATTGTTAGCTAGTTATACCTTAGAGGGAATAAAAGGTTTCCACAATGTATTATAGAAGGAGAAGGCACATATAGATATTATGTATTGGGAATGGGGGATTTCATCACAAGAGAAAAAGAAGTGGAATTGTTGTAAAGATGGTGTGGAATTCCATATTTTACAGTTTTATCCTAGTTCAGCCCTAATTACTTTTAAATGTTCCTTTAATTTGGTATAATTGCTTTTTCTCACCATTCAGGAACATTGCAGTAATCATATTGAAATCACATTGAAATATCATATTATCACGATGTTTTCGGGACATTGGTTTAATCTCAGCTCCCTTGTCCTAAGATGGTTGATTTTCCAAGCTATCATTTTCCCAAAGGGAATGCAGAATTTATTGTGGTCATAGCACACTGTCGAAAACCCTTGTTAGGAGTATGTTGTGGTGTCCCTGGGTATTGAATCAGGAAATAATCATATAGTCTATGGTCAATGTCCAATGTTGAATGCCCATTTGGTGCCCTGTGTTTGGATTCCACTATCATTTCACCTGTGCCTAGGGTTCAGAGATTATGAATTTGACAAATCGAAAGTTTTTTCCCTGTCTGTAGTAACAACTGAGTACAAGAAGGCAAGAATCAGAAAAACTGAGAACGGAAACAGCCATACTCTGGACCTAAAAACCTGAATCAGTCCGTGATATTCTAGGTTTGTTCTGGTGTTACCTGTATAGCTTCTCCTTTCCCATGTTCCCCTTTCCTTCTCCATGCAATGGTCCGTATCTCCAGCTAAACCTCCTATTGCTGTTCCTTTCTTTTTCTCATTTTTTACCTCACTTTGCTGTAGTCATTCAGAACTAAATAGAGTGCCAACCTCTGAACCAATCTATAGTATATTGCTGTGACCTGAATCCCATTTTCTCAGTTACCAATAAATTGCAATTCATTCCTCACAGCTTCCTGACATAACCTCTGACTGGTTCATACTAAATCTTTGCTGTATCCCAGAAATGTAACCTGGTCTAGACTCTAGTTCACTTTTACGGTAACTCAATATGCCTCTCTAGCAGGAGAGTTATCCTAGAGTGTTTTTTTTATCCCTTTTCTTTTCTTTTTTTCCCCCTCTCACCACTCTTATTCAGGATTTTTTTTCTTAAAGTTTGAGATGATATTCCAAAATTTTCAAGAAAATATATTCACTATGAACAAAGATTTAAACACTTCATCCTAATGGCATTCCAACTTGAGGAAACATAATACTTTGTTACAGAATAGCTGAACTTCACATTTCTTTCATTCAATTAAGAAAAAAATTGAAAAACACCAAAGTACACATATTTTCTAAAGTCAAGGCTTTGCTTTGGTGTATTGGGAACTTTTCTGAACCCTTTCTGTGAGAAGTAATTGGATGTGTGCATAAGATGAATTATAATTCAAAGCAGTCACTGCAAGCATACCAATTGGCCCACCTGAAAATACAACTAATTTACTACTGGTAACTCCTCAAAAATCAGTTTGCCTAAGTGGGGTAGAAAAAAATAATTACAACTTCTCACCACTGATTATTTAATACATAAATTCATTTGTTTAATTGGATATTTATCAGTGACACAATTCAGTTATACTTTATCTTACAGATTAGCAATTTCACACTACTATACCCTACTTCTCTGCACTGCAATTACCGCTTGCCACTGCCAATGAGAAACAGCACAGACCATCACCATGTTTCTTGAAAATCCTTTTCAAATAGAGAGTTACTCTTAATTTTATATAATGGTCTGTTTCCAGTGTCTGTTATGGATCTCAGATAGAAGGCAGGCTATTAATTATCTGAGTGGAGAATGAAAAAGAAAGATACGTTATGGACAGTTTATTCTTATAACAGTGAAAGAGAATCTTCATCCCCTAATTAGAAGGAATGATGAGTAGCGCGTTGGTAGCATTGCGAATCTATGCTCCCAGAAAGAGTAGAGTCCTAATGAGTTTACCTGAGGGCTTCCTAGCTCTACTGGAAGCTCTCTCTTATTAACCAGCTATTTGTTTTTTCTTAGTCTCAATTAATGGGCATTTAAAAATAGTTTTATGGTCAGGAAAGTTTTCAAAAAGCTTCCAATTTGGCATTTCTATCTGTCTCAAAATAGAACATCAGTCACCAAAAGGATGCTTTAAAGTGAATGAAAAAATAACACCCTGTAAAGATAGAGTAAGGGAGCTAGAAAGCAGTTTCTCGTTGAGCAAGTTGGTCTACTACTCTCTAAGTGATCATCACATCTCTTCTCACTGTACCAAGAATTAAAACTATTGGAAAATCGAAACTGTAAAGATGATATTGTAAAAAAACAAAAACTAAAAACCCCCAAAACTATTGGGAAAAAAAAACTAAAGATGACAACATAAAAGGTACAGTCCAAGACAAATGTTGGCAACAAGAGGGAAAGTGTGCAGGGAGAGTCAGATCAGAAAGAGCATGGAGGGTACAGACTATAGGAAAAAATAAAGAAATAAAAACAACCTTGAGTTACTAAAGTAAAAATATTAAGGCAATAAGTGACAAAAAAGTTTTTTTTAGAGGAAAAAGATGAAAAAGTAAAGCAAGCTTACAAGGATTTGCACTAAAGGTAGCAAAGATCTAATAAGCTAGACATTGAGATAATTGCAGAAGGCATGTTCTGTCTCACCACAACAGGAATACGATTATAGGTAGAAACTCTCCTAGAGTTGATGGATGACAGCTTAAGTGGTAGAATCAATGAGGATATTGCAGGAAAAGCAGAAGAGAAAAGCCAGTCTAGAAGATGGAAGAGAAAGACTTACTCAAGAGGCTTGGGAAAATCTCCAGTTGAATGGAGAACCTTGTTACTGACATATAACATGATTTTTCCTTAAGAGAACGGATGGAAATAACAGACATTCAACTATTCTTTTCACTCAAGGAATCTTCTTTGGAAATAGCCCCTGAATTTTGGCCCTGAGGGAGCATGAGCAACTTCTACAACTCTCCTTCTGAAACTGCCTTTGTTAGGGAGTCTCTTTGTTTACTCTCTTCATCTGCATGACTCATGGATGAGAAAGAAATGTGCACTTTCTATTCCCAAATAAGGCACAAGGAAATTGTAATTGGATTTTACCAAACCCACACATTCTGCTTTGAGTAAACTAGTAAACAAAGGCCAAAATCCCCTGGAAGGGTTTTAGGTCATCTTGTGTTGGAAATTGGATGGAGCCTCTAAGTAGAGGAAGATTTATCTTGAAACTAATGATAATAGAGCTTGAGGGCCACTTCACTTTGCATGGCCTCAAAACAGAAGTCAATACTTTGGGTGTGATCTAATTTTTTTTTTCTTTTTGCTGTTGTTTCAATTTTTTTTAATATGCAAAATCTTTTATTTAAAATTTGGAAAAGTTATGAGTTATGACCATCTCAGTATATGCCATTCCCATTATAAGGAGATGTGATGGTTTCACACCCACACAGAGCTACATTTTCATTTTTAGAACTCTGTGGTCATGTCAGAAGTGAAGCTTGGTTTCAAAATCCATACACTGGGGTCTTTGGCACAACCTTTTAATATAAAAAATCCAATGATGCACAAAAATGTGAAAAGTGTGACAATGACAGCTATTCAATCCTGTGATTGAAAATCCCCTTGAGTGCACCCACTCAAACATACTCTGGCGTGGGAACATAAACTAATGCAAACCAGCGCTATCAAGAAACACCAACCTGTGTGTTTTCCATTCTGCCAAGCATAGACCAATATCTACTCCAAACATTCAGTAACAAAAAATATGGCATCTTCCCAGGAACAGCTAGGTGGATTTCTTACTCACAACAGACCAGCACAAATAAAACCAGAGAAAAAAGTACCGTATACTTACATTTAGGATAGTCACTTGTGAGGCTCATCACAATTCCAACATAAGGAACAAATCCCTTGGCTCTTCCCATGACATCTTTTTTCTCTAGCCTATGTCCACGTTTATAGAGGTCTCGGTCGTCAATCATATTATTATCTCCTTTGGACAAAAACTTATGTCCGTTTTGCTTTTCATGAATCATGGAGCCTGGGTGAACTGTAAGAATCTCTTGTCTTTCTATCCCCAAAACAGCAATTTCTCCCACTAGTATGGGATCTTCAACTTGATGTGTTAGAAAGAGAAGATCTCCTCTATGAAATGCCGGTTCCATGCTGCCACCGAGCACCTTACAATAGGACGTTCACTACCAGCTATTACCATTCACCCCTTCCAGACTACTAGTGCTAAAGAGACAATTATTCCAAAATTTAGGACTTGATAATAGAGTTGCCACTTGTTCATCCACTGCACATCTTCCAAAAAGTCTAGCAGCATGGCAGGGACAACAAACAGGACACGGACAGGAGAGAGGTGTGATGTCTCAATAATCTTTATTAATTTTATCGTTCTTCATCCCTTTTATTTCATATTCCATTTTTTATCTGAATTTCCTTAGCTCTTAATAGATAAATTTATGTGTGATAAATAAGGTGCCATATATATAGTTTAAGTCAGTGTCTGTAATTTCTCATTTTCACTGAAGCATTTAAAAAATGATTATGGAATGGGCCTCTAAATAAATCCAACTAAGCTGTTTCTTTCTTTCTCTCATGACTGTTTCTATGTGTGGACTTTATTAAGTTCTAAAGTAATCAGTCAATACCTTTGAGGACCCAGCCACCAATAACTCCCTGGCTCATGTTTGCTGGTTTTACCACTTGAGAGGTGTATTAGTCAGGGTTCTCCAGAGAGACAAAACCAACAGGTGCCTCACCAGCCATCTAGACATCCCTCCATCCAGTCAAGTCAGCACCTAAAATTAACCATCACAAGAGGAATTGTCACTCTTACCTTATTCTCTTTAAAGGAAAAAAACCCAAAAACCCCAAAACTCAAGTGAGTGTAATGTCCACTCTTTTTAGGGCACTTCGGATATCAGTTTGTTTTGGTAATTTTGTATTCTTCTTCTTAAGAAGGCCCTGAAGGTTGTAAAAGCACAACAAAAGTGCTTACCTCTGCTTCCAACTGGGATTCCAACCTCTTACTGCCCGCTCTTGAAGAGTTAAGCAGTGCTGGCTTAGGGAATCAGAGCAGGTCAGATGATTTTGGAGCCTGCCTTCAGCCAGATGGCTGAAGCATCTTGGTTCATATGGGCATATATTGACATTGCAATTGATAGACAGTAAAGAATTATGCATTCTTGCTGACACATCCTTTCCGTATTGTTATAATGAAAAGACTAAAGTACTGTCTAGACTAGAGTAGGGAATATTGGCAGATCTTGGCATTCCTTATTAGGATAATTATGTCATCCTAATGTAAGGAATTACTGCCAGGAGGAGCCCGGGGTTGGGGAGAGGGAAGAGGTTGTAGAAATTCAGTGCAGTGTTTATATTATAGAGAAAAATAATCAATTTTGCATGTTTATTTTAATTCTTAACAGATCAACTATCATTTCCCATGAGATATTCATTAAATTATTTTCTGTTTCAAATCTTAAGGTAAGAGACCTAACCAGGCATTTTTTTTGTAGCAGAAACACCTAGTATAGGGCCAATGACTACCTGGTTAATACAGTATTACTTAAGTAAGGGTGAAATGAGATAGAGTGTCAGAATTAACATAGCAATGAAAGTCATATCTTTAAGCCTCTAAAATTTTTGTAGAGAAAAGAATTGGCAAATACTCTCCAGACTAGAGAGGGATGGCTTAAGTTTAGGAATTAATCAAATCTGGGAGTCACTCTGAGAAAAAAAGGGGAGTCAATATTAAAGGCCAATGTAATTAATTTATCATTCAGGTAGAATCTCCGGGCTGAGGAAGATGACACTAAATGCTGCTCAATATAATTATGGAGCTCAAGGAAAAGAGAAGGTAGAGGTGTCTTGATAATTAAGATTGCTTTCTCAAAATGTTTTTCATTTGGTACCCCAAATTCAGTGAATAAATATGTGTTTTGTTTTGTTTTGCCTCCTCTTCATTTTGAAAATTGGGCATTCCACATGTAAATTCAGATTTCTGGGGGTGGAGGAGGGAGGGGGAAATGAGAGAGAGAGAGAGAGAGAGAGAGAGAGAGAGAGAGAAGGCAACACTGCCTGCATTTCTGCAAAACTGTAGGTGTTGGGAGGTGTGTGGCGACTGTGCCCTTTGCAAAGGCAGGCAAGCTCATTCCACTTTGCCATGATCCCACCTCTCCCCAGTAATGACACCAAGTCCCCTTCACTCATTTTTATTACCTGCTTAC
>CAUYMX010096951.1:0-15197 GCA_963573855.1 Lepilemur septentrionalis | reverse complement strand
GTCCCTAGTGCCAAAAAGTTTGGGGACTGCTAGATCAAATGTTTGTAAGGAATTGATTCAAGTGGCACCAAAGATACTACAATGGCCTGGGAAGGACTCTGTAGGGGCTCACCTCTAGGGAGTCATTTAGAAACAAACTATTGAGGAAACAATTAACTTCTGTTGTAAGAATGAAAAATGCTATCTAGTACTAGAAAACTCTCCTGAGTTGAGCCCTTGGAGATACCAGGCCTCTAACAAATTAGCCATTTAGATAAGCATTACTACTGCTATATTTGGCTTTTTAATTTATCTAAGCTCCTGGCTAGAGATTTTTTAATTATAATACTAGTGTTAAAAGATACATTTTAAAAAGAGGGTATAGTCATATAGATATGAAATGAACATATGTCAAAAATTATATTGAACTCTTTCATCCAGGAGAGGGCCCATAAGATATTACTTTAGATACTCCAAGGAAAGTCTAAAGGGAAGGTATCTATAAAGCCCATCAATAATGCTGAAATAAATTTGTCTAATAGACAGAGAACTGGTAAAACTAGTCAATCTTCATAGGGCAATAATCAACTGAATCTTCACTGGACACAATTTGCATTGTTATGGATACGACTCTTTGAATAATTATCTTTTTTTTTCCTTTTTGCAATTTACAGAGTTGTAAAATAGCTCAAAAACAATGGAAAGCAGAGACCACCTGGGGACAGTACTGTACAGAACACTCACAGGACACACAGTTATCTTTTTGGTCCATTTCAAAGTTTTTCACAATTTTTTCCTTCATTAGAATCTTATTTTAATTAAAAATTTATAGTTTTATGGAAATGTTCTAAGGTATACATGAGATTTTTTGTTGTTGTTGTTTTAATTTATCTAATACAAGTTTGGCTTCTTCAGAAACATTTTGAGTTCATAGGAAGAAAAAGTCAATGAATCAGTGATAGGATGGCCTTGCTAACAAGGAAAACATTATCTAATCCACAGTCTCTCAGTAATGGTTATATCAATCATATGATCTCTTTTGCTAATCGGCACCCTGCAGGAGTTCTGTTTTCATAAGATCTGAAAATAGCTGAGCAGACAGAAAGGAAATGTATATCCTTTTATTTTATATTCACCAGACATATAGATTACACTGCCTTTTTTTTTTTTTTTTTTTTTTTTTTTTTTTGTGTGATGATTTCCCAAAATATATTACCACTCAGGTTGACTTATCTTGTTACATTCAAAAACCTACACTGCTTTTAAGACTTTGAACAGCCTTGCAGAGTTCCTGAGTGGGGGGAAGGGGTAATGCAAGCTTCACCCCTCAGTTCCTGCCCAAAGCCATATCTCAAGGACAAGATCACCAACAAGGTCACATCCCCAGCCATAAGCCTGTCTCTAAGGAAAAAGAAAAGGGGAGAAGCCAACTTTTTGACATCTCACAGCGGCTTCTATTAACAACTGACAACAATCACTATTTTCTTTTCCTTTCTCTTTGTCTCCATAAAAAAGGCAAGCCACTTGGCCTTAGGGTGAGCACTTCCCTTCTCTTTCTTTGGAGCGTCACACCATCTCAGTTCTCTTTCTCTTCCTCTCTCTCTTGCCCTTCTCTGTCTCTCTGTCTCTCTCCTTCTAAGAAAATAAATTTTTACTTCTATATATTCTAATGTTTGTGTAAGAAATCTTTCTCTTCCTGCCCCGTGAGCACCTATGAGTTCAATGCTCTTACAGTAAATAAAGTACTTGATAGAAGAAACAGAATGAGCCTGCATAAAATAAGTTCACTTGATATTATTTTATGTAATATTTATAATAATATTTTAGTCTCTAGTGTTTCAAATTCACTTAATGTTATTTCTCAGCCCCTCAAGAGCAGATGCTAGATAAAGGAGAAAGACACACTGGATTTCGTCTCTAATATTTCGAAGGGTTCCCTGTTGTGGTAATGCCCAAACACTAGCACGAAGGCTATTTCACACTGCTTGTTACTTCAACAAGGAAAGACTCACCCTCTTCCTAAATCCTTGCTACTCTTTTAGTTAAGGATTCATTTGAAATACTCAGCTCTTGCCAAAGAGGCCCTCTAATAGCATGTATATAGTTGGAGAAAAATAAACACACCTTGGTAAGAAAGAAGCCTCAGGAAGTTTCCCAGAAGCATCATGTGACTACATCAAAAAGTTCCAAACACCTCACCGGGAGCCCTTTCTTCAGGCTACCTCCGCAGTGCTCATTTGTCCCAGCACTGCCCCTTTACTCTGAGACATGTTTTCCCCTCTGGTATTTGAAGAAGTTCAGGATACACGGTCCCAAAACATGCTGTTTTGCTATATTGATTGTTTTTTGAGCTGAGGCACTGGAGAGACAGCAGATGCAGGAGGGGCTTTTTGACCTCACCTTTTTTTTTTTCCCACCTAAAGACAGAGCAAACGTTTCCCATGAGAAAGGTGCCTTCCCTGAACCAGGTAGAGAAAAACATCCCCGTCACCAGAGTCTGGAATGGAGATGAAATGGATCTATACAAACAAAGTTACTAAGTAAGCCTTATCTTCTACTAGTTTTCCCCAATATATCTCTTAGTGACCCCCCCACAATGTATTGCCCCTAGCCCGAACCACTTTGTCTTATCATTTCTTCATAGATTGATCAATTCTTTATCTAAAAGATCCATAAGCTTTCTGCTCTTGTCACTTCTTTAGGTCTTCATTTTCTTGTGAGGACTCCTATATACATGTAAAATTCTAATAAAACTTACATGCTTTGCTCCTGTTTGTCTGACTTCTGTCAGTTCAATTCTTAGGCCCAGCTGGAGACCATAAGAGGGCAAAGAAGAAATTTTTCCTTCCATACAGTATATTAAATTAGGATGTTTATATGTATTTAAACAACCAAGCAAATTCCTGTTAGGGAGCAAGATAGGGAATGGATGATATGACAGTATATATTCATTCAACTTTTAAAAATACAGACATGTCTCCCAAATAAAGATATGCCACTGCATTTTGGATGTGCAATAAATTCACTCATTCAACAAATATTTTCGAAGAATCAGTTGGTTGGTGCAGACATGGTCCCTGTTCTCAAGGTCCCTACAGTCAAATGGAAGAGATAGCTGTAGTTGATACTTATTCTGGAATTACTCATGTTTTAAAATATAGGTTTTATTATTATTCTGGTATGGTGAGGCCAATAGACCAAGGAAGGATTGCCATTGAAATGACAGGTTGTTATACTCACAGATCCTAAGATAAGGGACATGCCACACCTAGAGTGGGCACACATGGAAGCACTAGGATCTATCAGGAGGCAGGGGTGAGGAAGAAGCAGTGGGTACTGGGGAATGTGGGCAAGAGCCTTTACAGTGGTTTCCATGGAAAGGACACTGAGGAGGCAGGATAAGATGCTTTAAGATTGACCAGTCTGAAAAATTTCCCAGTGTGCTCTGGGGCTTAGGTGCTATTCCTAATTGCCTGGTATCTGCGGGTACAAGGTGGTCCAAAGTGTGAGAGCCCCATAAGGGGTTGATGGTGTGGGCTCTGGATTTGTTGGTTTGCATTTGAAAAGCTCACTCTTGGGCTAGCTGTTTACTATCTCTAGGAATTGGCTAACCCTGGGAGAGGCAGAGATAACAAGTCCCCACATGTCACACCATCAGAATATGAAAAATATTTAATAAAAGACAAGGCAAATATACTCTTATTTTTTTAACGAAACAAATAAAAACACAGAAACTTTTGTACTTCTTTCTAGCTTCTTAAAACAAGACTAAGATGGATAAGTTGAGCAAACTGTCATTCCAGGGGAAAATTATAATTAATAATAGCCACTATTGAGGCTTTGCTTATTTTGACCTGGGCGCTATGTTTAGTGCTTTCCGTGCAACTAATTTATTTGATCCTTCCAGCAGCTCTGAGAGCCTTAGGAAAGTGAGGCTTAGAGAATAAGTAATTTTCCTAAGATTACATAATAAGTCAGTAAAAGAGCTGGGAGTTACGCTGAGATGTGAAGGACTCCAGAGCTGGAGGTGATTATTATTATATGTATATACACACAAACACATATTTATATCTGCAACCTGTGCTAGTGTCCATATACCACATAACTATTAATATATAACTATTTTAGTTGAAGAAAAAGAAAGGATTTTTAAGCATATTACTCAAATTATACACAATAAGACTTTAATTTTCTGGTATGGTTTAGAAATGGATTGTGGGATTTAGATTATATGGGGATTAAAGGGATAATTATGAATGTCTTTCTTTCAATAATTATAATTGAAAATCTTTATAAACTATATTGCCTTACCATAATGAAGTTGTTCTAAGGAATCTAATATCATCTTTGATGATTAAATATCTGGGAAGGCCTTGGTGTCATCATTATGAACATGAGTTGGAACTGGATCACCACCCTGAAGGTGTAATGGGTGTGAACTTCAGTGAAATTGTATTTATTGTTGTGGCTAGAATTTTTATTACCTCTTACTCCTAAAAACGTAGTAGTTACAGGAAAAATATATATATATGTATATATTTATCTCAATGGTGCTTGATAGAGTGGATTTACTAGTTCCTGTATATCATCTATGTGTCACTAGCTGGAAACTGAAAGGGAGAAATAGAGTCATTGCCTCTGAGATTAAGGAAAATGTGGAGAAAGAAAGTTTAGACGTAACCATTCCAAGACCATATATTATAATAAACAGAGCACTGGCTCCGGGCTTACTCTATTTGGGTTTGAATTCAGGCTACAACTTTTTAGTTCTGTGAATTTGTTCCTACTCTGTTAGGCAGTGAAAATCCCTATCTCATGAGACGGTTGTGAAAGTTAAATAAAATAACGATTGTGAAACTGCTAGTATGGTGTTTAGTACAGTAAGTAAGCATTCGATAAATCTTTGTATCGTTGCTGTCAGAGGATTATGTCTCCTGAAATTAAACATCAAAGGTGCCTTTAATGTGCTTTCTTACCTCATACTCAGTCGAATAGCTGCCTCTCTGAGGGAACCATTACCCTCAGGAAAGGAATCCTTCACACACAAGTTCCCAGCACTATTGGAACCTATCTCACGCCATTAATTTCAAGGTGGAAAGGGAATCCCAGCTAAAGAGAAGCAGTTTAAAGCACAACCCTCAAGCCTCAGGCTCGACAGGCACCATGGTTCGGGAAGTAGAGGGTGCAGCAAGCTAGGGCTTAATTAGCTTTGGTAGAAAATGAGATGCTAATTGGCCTGCTTCTGCTGACCCAAGGGACTTGCATTCTCCACTTCTCATCAGATGGTCCTTTGGCTCCAATTTTTTTGGAGGAAGAATCTTGCTGCTGAAAACTTTCTCATGTGGACAGGAAGGTTACTGCTCAGAATCCCAGAGTTTGGTGCAGAGTTGGCTCAGCTGCCTATTGTGAAGTAAGCAAAGTCCTTTCACGGCCTGAATGTCAGTTTTTCTGCTTCCATCCTCCTCATGGATATCCTGACCCCTTCCAATACATTCTCTTCCCTCTACATTGAGGCTGCCCTTAAAAATCTCTGAATTAATTACCAACTCCTAGCTAGATATATCAATTTATATTCACATACATAGGGAGAAGCCCAGATTTCTCATAGTTTGACAACATTTTCTGTTAAGAATTCAAATTATAAACGCAAAAATCTAGCACAAAATGTGATGATTTCTGGGGTATGGATTTTCTGCACATTTGGCCATGGTAGGTAATATTTAAAAATATATAGTGAACATCATATGCCTATCATGTTCTCCCCACCTGCATCCCCTTTTTAAAGATCTGCCTGGAAAGAGTAACCTTACATAATACATTCTCCCAATCTCAGGTTATTCCTAATAGAAAGAGAAAAATTCTTCTATTAATGTATAAGCAGGATCATATTTAAAAATGTACTATTGTGCATTCCTTGTTCACATTTCCAGATACATGGCATCTCCCCTGGTAAGTCCACAGTAGGGTTAAGTTGAAGGTAGGGAATTATTTGTGATGGAAATATTCACAATAATGAAAGAACAAATAGTCAATATTTTGCTTTTGATATTAAAGAAGGATTTTGCAGCAAAATCATAAGCTTGAACAAAAGGCCGTGTGTAGGAGGAGGATTTTCTAACTCATTCGAGCATATCAAAGACTGAGTAGATCCACTCAGAGTTTATTTCTCCACAGAATGAAGATACACTTTTGTCTATGATTAATAGACTGTAGTTTGCTATTGCAAAGTAGGGGAAGAATATAATGAAGGAAAATTCTTGAAGCCTATCCCTTCTGGGCAGTAGGGTAACAGGGTAAGTAAACATTGTCCAGCAAAAGTGAAAGACGAAAGACTCATGGGTTCTGATCTCTGGGCACCAGGCTGTGGTGTGTGAGAGGAACACGTATTGGATATGTAGAGAGAAATGTACAAGTGTGGAAAGCCTTGCCTTTAACCCCTTTGGGACTCTGTGGGGAACACTGCAGAATTTGACAATTCCAGGCAATCATTATTTCGCATGCTGCATGAACAGGACCAGAGGAGCCAATTTAAGCTCAGGAGGGACTGCAAGAGAGCTGAAAAATGTAGAGATTTGTTTGTCTGCTTCCTATCTCATGGATGCTGGCTGTTCTGCACAAAATTAAAATTTTTGATAAGGGAGAGGAGGAGATAGGGTAGTAGGCATCCAGTAGGGACTATTATAAATGAGAAACCCAAGAGGTCTCACTAGGGGCTGTAGGCTTTTAAGTATTATGGGTTTCCTTATCACTCTGGTTTCAACGTTTGTGTCCTCTCCAACATCCGTGTTGAAACATAATCCCCATTGCAACAGTATTAACAGGTGGAACCTTCAGGAGGTGATTAGGTTGTGAGGGCTCTTTCCTGATAAATGGGATTAATGCCCTTCTAAAAAGGCTGGAGGGAACGAGCTAGCCTCCTTTTATGCCCTTCTACCTTTTGTCATGTAGAGGCACATAAGAAGGCCCTCACCAGACACCAAATGCTGGCACTTTGGTCTTGGAATTTCCAGTCTCTAGAGCTGTAAGAAATAAATTTCTGTTGTTTATAAATTACCCAGTGCTCTGGTTTGAATATTTGTCTCCTCCAGAACTCATGTTGACACTCAATCCCCAATGTGGCCATACTGAGAGGTGGGGCTTTTAAGAGGTAATCGGGTCATGAGTGCTCTGCCATCATGAATGGATTAGTCCATTCATGGATTAGTGAATTAATGGGTTAATGGATTAATTAGTTATCATGAGAGTGGGACTGGTGGCTTTATAAGAAGGGGACACTTGAGCTAGTGTGGTCAGCTCTCTCACCATATGATGCTCTGCACTGCTTCAGGACTCTGTAGAGAGTCCCTACCATCAAAAAGGCCCTCACCAGGTGCAGCCCCTTGACCTTGGACTTCTCAGACTCCATAAATTTAAGAAATAAATTCCTTTTCTTTATAAATTACCCAGTTTCAGATATTCTGATATAAGCAACAGAAAATGGACTAAGACACCTAGTCTAAAGTATTTTGTTAGAGCAGAACAAATAAACCAAAACACTTATATTAAACTAAGAGTTCTCAACTCTGGGTACTATTGACATTTTGGGTTGGTAATTATTTGTCATGGAGGATGTCTTGTGTATTGGAGGATATTTGCAGCATCCCTGGCTCCTACTCACTATACACCAGTAGCATGCCTCCCTTTCCCCAAGTAGTGACAATCAAAATGTCTTCAGACATTTAAAAATGTTTCATGAGGCAAAACTGAACTCAACCAAGAATGACTGTGAATGAAAATAATGTCTTAAGACCCCCAGCTGACTGAACGGACCCCTCTCTTGTCCAAGAGGACCCCAGGAAATTCCTAAAGCTCTCTTTGCTGGCCAGGAGAAGGGAGGTCAGACATGCTTCATCATGACCTCCACGCTTCTTGGATATATCTTTTGTAACAAAGAAGATGCTAAATCATTAACAGGCCTAAGGCTATCTGAGACAAAGCTTAAACTACACCTGCAGGCAATCAATTTATTTAACAGTAAATGTATGGTGGCTTGTCTCTGATTAACATACATCCATATCTTAAGTTAAAACATTCCAAGCTTTTAGACAAGGCTTCATTTCTTTAACCAATTACAAGTCAAAAAATCTTTAATATTAATATATTATTAATAATATTAATATAACCTGTAAGCTCCTCCCCCAAAATGTCTCACCTTTTGAGGCTGAATCAATGTATGCCCTCTGACTATTGACTTAGGGTCTTATGTGTAAGCCCTGTCTCCATAAATGTATAAATCCAAAATGTAATCCAGCTACCTTGGGCACATTTCCTCAGGCTCTCCTGAGATCATCTGCCCTGGTCTGGTCACACACATACAGCTTGGAATAAACCTCTTTCAATTATTTTACAAAGTTTGGATTCTTTTCCATTAACATCACTGTATTAGACCAAAATTATAATTATTCAGAAAGAGAGAGGCAGCTGCAAGGGGTTTATGAGAAAAGGACTGGATGGTAAAAGTGGAGGAAGGGAAAAGAATCTGAGTTTCCGTCTCACAAAATCCTACTACAAGAGGACTAGATGTCTATCTTAACAAGACATCATCTTGGAGGACCAAATGTTTCTGGAATGAAAAAAATGACACATAAAGTCCTGAACCTACTGTTTCTTAGAGACAGTGTTTCTGATTATACACCATAGTTATAAAGAAACATCTCACAGGCAACTGATGACATAAAAATCATCATTGGAAGTGACCACCACAGCTTTTGAATAGCACATGTAGGACCTCTTGGACTGGGGATCAAGGGAAATAACTGAAAATTCATAACTGCAAGACATTCCAGCCTGCTCAAGAGCTGAAAGAGTCATCTAAGGATTTATAATATTTGCTCATATTTATATTTTCTGTTATATTATTTATTCAAGGAGCCAGGGAAGGAGAAGTGTTCGAAATTATTGATGAGTATACTGTATAACTATTCTGGCCAGTGTTTTATCTGAATTGAGCTTAGTTCTAAGACTGATCCTTGTTTGGTTAGAAATATCATGTATAAATTATTTTACCAGACAGAAGATACTGGCTTTATGTATGTGGTTATCTTTTAGTTTGTTCTCTACCCCTCACTAAGAGGTGAGGGCTTGAGATAAATCAGTTACAGATAAACAGCAAGAAGCTACATGTTCTTTGCATGTTTATATTGAAGGGTGAAGACCTTGCTATATAGAAGCCAACCTAGACAAATCAGATCTTCTTTTATTCTTATTTATTTCTTTATTTTTTTAAGTTTGGAGGAAAAACAAAGATTAGCTGATCTTTTCCACTGGGATGGAAACTAAGAACCACACAGGGGGTTGTTGATTAGGAAAAATTCCATCTTGGGGATTTTATTTCCAACTCACTTCTATTTCTCCTGCATCTTCCAATTCTCCCTTCTATATTTAGCTCATACCTTAAATATTAAATTCTGAAAGAGGTGGTTCCTGACCCCTGAATATAAGAAATGATCTACTAACTCATTATAACATAATTCTGATTTGATTCTCTGCTTGACATTCTCTTTTATCTAATATTTTCTTGTTTGTTTACTCATTTACTGTTTCTCCCTATTTCCTAGAACAGCATCTCCATACAAAGAGGGATCTTCTTGCTCAGGTACAACGTAGGATCCCAGTAAACATAGCTGTGCCTGACATATAGTAGGCTCCCCGTAAATGTTTATCAAATCTATATCAAAAACGTAAGAGCCAAAAGATTATATAGCCTAAGAAAGAAAGATATAGGAAGAGCAGTCTGCTCACTTTCCAATTTTCCTGAAGCTAACTTCCTGTAATTCAATTCCGGAAGTTTTCTTTACGTCCTTACTTTTGTTTGGTCTTTCCCATTTTCCAATCGAGTCATGCGTGAGCAAGCACCTGCCTTTCCTAAGCCTCAGTTTGCTTATTTTTAGAAAAAGATATGACTAATTTTGTATTATCACCATCAGATGCTATCTAGGATGATTAAAATTAAAATGGATTTTTTTATGTATATATATGGGGGAGAGAGAGATTTTAAACTACACACTGCACACATTTCAAGACATTTTCACAGAATTATTAGATTTCAATTCTTGAAGGATCGTTCAAGAGGACAAATCGATCCAGAGAGCTTACATCATCTCATCATGTTACAGGAACTGTGTGGTTTTCTGACTCTAGATTCTGTGCTAGGTTCCTCTTCCCAGACTGCCTCCTCCATGTCTTCCCAAGCATTTCAACCTTAGGGGTGCTGAGGTTTCTTGCCAGCAGCAACTCATCCAGCATGCTGCAAAGTCTTTTTGACTCCTAGTTTAGCACATTTTTATATTACATCTTCCTGCCTCCCTTTCTTATTGAATTATAATGAGCTCTCTTCTATTTTAATTAGTATGTTAATGTGTTAGTGTTGGTTTCAGCCTGACCTTGTATATGTTTGTCTTTGCTGTGCTGTTTCTATTTAAACTGCAAACTCTTGGGAGAGGAAAAAGATGCCAATTTATCCACCCCAGTGCCTTGTGCTCCTGAAGGCTTAACAAACACTATTTGGTGATGATGATGATGATAGACTAGGCATAAGAATATTACCCTTTCTCTCTAGAGGGCTGTGTGGTGGCTTTATTTTGCCTTTGGAATTCTCTTGTTGTTGCTTCAGAGATAGGTACTTCAGGATTCTTCTAAAGGCAGCAATGGAAGCAACATTTTCTGTCAATACCTTTTCTCACCAGAATTCTGAATTTTCCCCAGATTTGCAAAAGGAAACAGATGTGTGAAACCCAGAGATAAAGTGTGGAGTGGAGCTGTCATATTATATTTGTTTTCCAGGACACTGCTAAGCACAGCAATATAAATGGTAAATGCCACATTCTTTTGCAGGGAGCAGGTGGCACTTGAGGCAGGGGAATTGAAAGGATGTAGGATATGTAGGAAAAAAAATCAACATCCGAAAAATAGAAGCAGAGGAGCTAGTTGAATAAGGTGCCTAACACATTCTTCACAAATATACAGAACTTCTCTTAACTGGAGATAAGTTAGAGTAAGCAAGTTCCCACAGGCCACTTAATAGAATTGGAAATAGCACAGCAGAGTGATTAGGTTTTTGAGCCAAACCACATTGATTGGTATTCTAGCACAGCGCCCGCGATTCCTACCTGATACCTATCTGATAGGATTGTTATGAAAATTTCATGAACTAATACATGCAAAACTCTTCAAACAATGTCTCCCCCATAGCAGGCACGCCATTAGTTTCAGTTATTATCATTGTCCTACATTCAAGGTTTCATGCTTATGAGCAGAATGAAAGGGTTGTCCCTCATCTTTGAAGACAGTGATCTCAAAATTTGGGTGCTAAAACACTAATCTTGGGGATCTCAGTCAATAGGGTGGGGCAGGTGGATGCTGAGGTCTCCAAAGCCCTCCCTAATGGTAACTATTTTTTCTAAAACTATTCACTGCTATGAATTGAGACATTTTGAAATTAGAAATGTGTAATATGGGATTAAGACATAATCACCAATTAACACATAATCATTAATCCATTTATCATATTAGTGACTGATTGCCTAAAAGACCTGAAGGGGATTAGAGAAGACAAAATGGGAATATGTGTGGAGGACAGTGGCTAGCTGTTCCCTACGTCCATTTCCTCCTCCTCACACGTGCCCCAGATATTCTTCCAGTTAGGTTTAGGCACAAGCCTAAATTCTACTCAGTGAAATGCAATTAGAAATGATGGGTGCCTAATTCAGGCCCAGACCACTAAACATTTCCCATATGCTACCCTTCATGCTCTTTTCTTGGCTGGATAAATGAGCACAGAGCACTTGGAAGCTTCATGGTGAAGATGGAAAGAACTCAGGTCCATGATCTTGTTTTGAAACTTAAAAAAACAAAAACAAGAAGTAAACTCCTACAGTGTTTGAATCATTATACAGTTTTGGGGTTTAATTTATAACAAAAACTAGCATTAAGCTAACTCACAGAGAGCATATACATATTTTTATGTGTGTGAAATGTAGAGCAAGGGGCATGATAGGAGATAGCAGGAGAAAAATTGAAGCAAATAAGTCACAGCAATGAACTGTGGTGCCATTTCTAAGTAAACACCTGCCAGTTGGAAGGAGCACTGTGTAAAAGACCGTTTTCATTTTTGACACTATTTTCAAGTTTGGAGTTCCCCAAGCCCACCCTTAAGTTCAATAATTAGCAAAAAGGGCACAGAGAATTCACTGCAAGCTGTTCTATTTATAGTTAAGGCTTATCACAGCTAAAGGATACAGATTAAAATCAGCCAAGGGAAGAGGCCTATAGAGTTTAAGAAAGTTCCAACTGCAGAGAGAGCTTTCAGCTGTTCTCTCCCGTGGAGTCATGGACAGTATTACTTTCCCAGTATTGAGGTGTGACAATACACATTTCATGCTACCAACCAGGGAAGCTCACCTGAGCCTTGGTATCTAGAATTTTTATTGAAGATCCGTTATGTAAGCTGTATGGGTGATGCCCACGCTGCTGTCCACAGCCTCAGCCTCAGGTAAGACACATAGTGCTCACTTATCCTCAGGGGGTCAAGCTGGCATCACATTACCCCAAGTCCCCATCCTTGTTAAAGGAGCCTTGCAAACATGGTCCAGGTGGTGTTTCAGTCCCTGCAGAGCCTATGCATACAGTCATCAATGAGCTGCTTCTTTCTGGTCTTTTCTCTACTCCCCTTAAGTTTCCCTTGGACCCTTGATTCAGGCTTCATTCTGGAGAGGCAGAAGTACATCTTTAATTGCCATAGGATGAGGTGAAAGTCTTGCATACTTTTCAGAATAACTATACACAAGAGAAGTAAAGCATTTTCTGGCTTACCTACATCTCTTAATTTAATTCCAACATGTTTATATGCTAAACGAACACACACACATATTTATATATTGCTTTCAAACTAGGAAATGCTGCCTCCTCCAAAATACCTTTGAAAGTTGCCTTAGTCGGAATTAATGTTAATTTCACTCAAATTTAAATTCCTGTTAAAATCCTTTTGGTGGCATGAACCGCAGAATGCATGGACTGTTTTCTGTCTGTGCTGTTTAGGGTTTTATTCTGCATAGCTACGTTTCAGGTAAGGTACGTAGTCTTAGTTTGTCACAATTATAGCTTCTGGGGTGACACTTTGCTACAGCTATCAGGGAAGATGATCTCTTTTTCAGATCAAAAACTGGAAAAAGAATATGCCTGAAAATTAAGACAAGTAGAAGAAGCAGAGCTAAAGATGGAGAGAAAACTCAGCACTGTTTAAACTCACACATCTAGATATGTCTGATAAGCTTTCCTTTGGACTGTCTGTGAAATGAGCACACAAACTTCCTTTTTGGTTTGAATTGTTTTGAAGCAGATTCGAGTAACTCAAAATAAAAACACTCTTGACTAAATGTAGTAAAGAAAGCATTAAAAAGGCACGTAGGCAGAGGGATAGAAAGAAGTTAAAACTTTCAACTTCTCAAACAGCTGTGGAATTGACTGCAGTTGAGTGACGATGTTCCTCTCTCAACGGGCCACTTGCCTTCATTTCCCTGTCTTACTCTGGTACCATGGCTTTGCATTTTGTCTCTTTAGTTGATTCTTCTCTTCCAGGATATCACTGTTGCAATCAGGGACCCTCTGTTTATAACAGTGATGGAGTTAGCTCAAGCAGGAATGTGCCTTATCAACAGATTCTCTCCACATAAAGTGTAATGATGATTAATGAACTCATTTTTCTCATAATTCAAAAGTGACTTAGGGTGGCCCATGTGGGTGTAGGCAGACAAGCACTGAGGTGATTTGTGTGTGCCCACCTGATACCTTTGACTCAGCCAGTCCCTAAGGACTGAGATTTACATGCCCTTCGGATTAGGGAGGCATTGAGTAATTAACAATACATAGCAGATTTTAACATGGGAGGGAACTGTTCCCTCAAACAACATCCCCCCATCAAGTTCCTTATGAGAGGCAGTAGAATAAAAATTCTGTAACTCCTTTAACCACTATCTTACAGTGTTGTTAATCTAATATTTGCAAAATATCTGCTATGCACCAGGGGCCTGATGGTGGTAGATACGCACGTGTGAACATACACGACGTTCTCATCCTAGGTCATCTAGAAGCAAAAGAATTTTTATCTAAACCACCAAGATAAGAACAAAAATATACAAAAATACTTCTTTTTTAAATCATAGCTTAACTCCTCTGTGTCTCCAGATGATTTTGAAAGTACGAAAATATAGATTTTGCCACTTACATGAACTGGTTAGTGTCTTTGAAAAATTTTGTGTATGTAACCAGAATGTCCAAAGACAAATTTTCAAATGATTAAACACATACTTTTCATACAAATAAAAAGTAAGCATGTGCCAACGTTTTATTTGAGCTATTAATGAGAGAAACAGCAGAATGCATGTGATGTTATGGAAAGGATTTTAGAAACTGTTCTATATTTAGTGGGGAAAAAGTTCTATTTTCTGAGAGTATCAGATATCTCTCAGGTGGGTTTATTAGAAGATAATCTAGCGTAATATTGAAGTCACAAAATCAACATATTGTTTTATTTCCAAATTTTTGATAATTTTTGTACACACCGATAATTCAGAATAATGATAAGTCAAATTAATTAATTTTACCTAATTGCAAATAGAATTTTTGAGAAAATTGAGAGGACTTGTTGACTTCTTATCATTCCATACTAATAAACAATGAAATTGTAAACTTGTAACTATTCTTAGCAAAAAATATGTCTCAGATATTTGTACATTTTTCCATCGGATACTAAACAAGTAAGTTAGAAGCCCAGGCATATTGATGAAGAAAAACAAATTAAATTGCTTACAGTGTATACGTAGAGGGAGGGAAAAGATTAGTTCACAAAATTAAACAAATGATAAATGTGGTCAGTGTTTCTAAAGGGATACATCACCACCAGGCACCTCAGCAATAATAAGAAATTGCTCATAATAATTTTACCATGGAGAAGTTTTTAGGATTCTCAGGGTCGTTTACCACTTGAGTGGATAACTTTTTAAGATTCCATTTTTCTCCTCTTTCCATATAGTTTATGAAATGTCCCATACCTACAGAATTAGAAAAGGAGGAAGGAAGGAAGGAAGGAAGGAAGGAAGGAAGGAAGGAAGGAAGGAAGGAAGGAAGGAAGGAAGGAAGGAAGGAATGAATGAATAAATAAATGAAAGAATAAAATAATAAAA
>CAUYMX010096948.1:0-11633 GCA_963573855.1 Lepilemur septentrionalis | reverse complement strand
TAGGGGAAAGGAATTCCTCTAAAACTGATTTATGTGATTAACTGTACACCTCGGTAAATTCACTGAAAATCATTTAATTGTACACTTAAAATGGAGTAAAGGCATGATATGTAAAGTATACTTCAATAAAGAAAAAAAAATAAATGGTGCCGAGAAAACTGGGTATCTATATGCAGAAGAATGAAACTAGACCCCTATCTCTTGCCATATACAGGCATTAAATCAAAATGGATTAAAGACTTAAATCTACAACCCAAAACTGTGGAACCACTAAAAGAAAACATTTGGAAAATGCTCCAGGACATTGGTCTGGGGGCAACAATTTCTTGAGGAATAACTCTAAAGCACAGGCAACCAAAGAAAAAGTGGGCAAATGGGATCACATCAAGCTAAATAGCTTCTGCCCAGCAAAGGAAACAATCAACAAAGTGAAGCGACAACCCACAGAATGAGAGAAAATATTTGCAAGCTACCCATCTGACAAGGGAATAATAACTAGAATATAAAAGGAGCTCCAATAACTCAACAGGAAAAAATAAAATAACCTAATTTAAAAATGGGCAAAATATCTGAGTAGACATTTCTCAAAAGAAGACATACAAATGCCCAACAGGTATATGAAAAAATGCTCAACATCATTAGTCATCAGAGAAATGCAATGCAAAAAAAAAAGCACAATGAGATATCATCTCAACCCAGTTAAAATGGCTTTTATCAAAAAGACAGGCAATAATGAATGCTGGCAAGGATGTGGAGAAAGGGGAACCCTCATACTCTGTTGGTGGGAATGTAAATTAGTGGAACCACTGTGGAGAACAGGATGGGAGGTTCCTCAAAGAGCTAACAATGAACTACCATACGACCCAGCTATCCCACTCTTCGGTATATATCCAAAAGAAAAGAAGTCAGTATATTGAAAAAATACCTGTACTCACATGTTTATTGCAGCACTATTCACAGTAGCCAAGATTTGGAATCAACCTATGTGCCCATCAACATAGAAATGGACAAAAAAAGTGGTACATATACACAATGGAATATTATTCACCCATTAAAAAGAATGAAATCCTGTCATTTACCACAACATGGATTGACCTAGTGAACATTATGTTAAGTGAAATAAACCAAGCGTGGAAAGACAGTTCTTGCACATTCTCACTCATTTGTGGGAGCTAAATATTAAAGCAATTGATCTCCTGGAGACAGAGAGTAGGAATGATGGTTACCAGAGTCTGGGAAAGGTAGCAGGGAGGAGGGGATAAAGTGGGAATGGTTAATAGGTGCAAAAATATTGATAGACAATTAGGTAGAAGGAACAATATTTGATAGCATAAGAAAGTGACTACAATCAACAATAAGTTAGGGTATATACTTCAAAATAACTAATGAAGTGGAATTGTAATATTCCTAACACAGAGAAATGATAAATGTTTGAGGTGATGGATACCTCAATTACCCAGATTTGATTATTACACATTGTATGCCTGTATGAAAACATCACATGTACCCTATAAATATATTCAACTATTATGTACCCATAACTAAAAATAGAAAATTAATTTTAAAACATAATATATAAAAGGAAAAATTAATAAATTGTATTTTATCAAAATTAAAACCTTTTTCTCTGTGGAGGATCTTGTTTAGAGGATGCAAAAACAAACTACAGAATGGGAGAAAACATTTCAAAACATATTTGATAAACGATTATTAGCTAGAATATAAAAAAATACTCTCTAAACTAAACATAAAAAATTTGAAAATTAGGGGCTGGGCACGGTGGCTCACGCCTGTCATCCTAGCACTCTGGGAAGCCGAGGAGGGTGGATAGCTCAAGGTCAGGAGTTCAAGACCAGCCTGAGCAAGAACGAGACCCTGTCTCTACTATAAATAGAAAGAAATTGATTGGACAACTAAAAATATATGTAAAAAATTAGATGGGCATGGTGGTGCATGCCTGTAGTCCCGGCTACTTGGGAGGCTGAGGCAGGAGGATGGCTTGAGCCCAGGAGTTTGAGGTTGCTGTGAGCTAGGCTGATGCCACGGCACTCTACAGCCTGGGCAACGGAGTGAGACTCTGTCTCAAAAAAAAAAAAATTTGAAAATTAGCAAAAAATATGAACATTTCACCAAGAAGGATGCATAGATGACAATAAGCACACAAGAAAGATGACTCATGAGTCATTAGGGAAATGCAAATTAAAACCCCAAGGAGATATACCACTACCTAACTCTTAGAATAGCCAAAATGAAAAAGATTGACCCTACAAAATGTTTGTGAGGATGTCGAGGAACTGGAACTCAATTCTGGGAATGGAAATAGTGTAAACATTTTGGAAAATAGTTTGGTGGTTTTCTAAAGAGTTAAGCTTGCCCCACCATGTGATCCAGCTATTCCAATTTTATTTATGTACTCAAGAGAAAAGGAAATATTTTTCTGTACAGAGACTTGCACACAAAAGAGCACAGCATCTTTATTTGACAAAAACTGGAAACAGCTCAAATGTCTATTAGCAAGTAAGTGGGTAAACAAACTGCGGTATATCCCTACAATTAAATACTACTCACCAATAATGAGGAATGAACATGAAATAACAAGGATAAATTTTGAAACTATTTTGCTGAGTGAAAGAGGCCAGACAGAATAAAGTACATATTCAATGATTCAATTATATAAAAGCCTATAAAATGAGAATTAATCAATAGTTACAGAAAGCATACTTGTGGTTGCCTGGGGATGAGAGGCCAGGAGGGGATAAAGTGAGGGATTACAGAGAACACTCTTGGTTGTGATGGATGTGTTCACTGCCTTGACTGTGACGATGGTTTCAGCTATGTATACGTATATCAAAACAATTGTAGAGTTTAAATATGCGTAGCTTTTAGTATGTGAATTTTACCTCAATACAGTTGTTTTCAAAAAAAGTTGTGGTATGTTTTGTGTGAGAGAGAGGTGAAGAGAAAAGGAAGACGAGAGAAATAAAGGGAACAAAGTTAAGGAAACAAAGTCAAGGGAACAAAGTCTTTATTTCTTTACTGAACAGGTAAACAACTACTTCAGAATTTCTGTTCTCCTATTGATTATTTTTCTTTCCCCTCATTTTCTAGTCTTGCTGAATGATTTTTTTGAACTTCCACTTCCAACTCTGGAGAAGAATGTAATCTTATTTCTCAATAGTCAAAGGCAGTATTTTACCTACTCAGCATAGTTGTTTCTAGTTGAAGAGGCCATTTTATTCCTTGATAGGGTATAGGGACTCATTTACCTTACCTTGGTTTATAAGCAATCTCAGTTTTCTTAGCTTAGAAAACAATTATCCAGACTATTTCTGTCAAATTTTTCCTAACCTAATAGCTTCTTGCCATTGAAAATTTTAAAGTGACTCAAAAGAAAAAAAAATTATGTATAAAATATAGCAGCGTTAATTATAATAGTGAAAAATCTGGGCAAGGGGAGAGGTGTTGCCCAACTGCCAAGTGCATTAGCTTCTGGGGACCTCTGTGATGGGGGCCACCCACCACTGGGGAACTAGCATTGGGGAAAAGCACTTAAGTTCACCTGCCAACTCTGGCCTGGCTAGCTGTGTCAACAGGTCGCTGACATCTGGCAGATTCAGGCCAGGCGTACAAAGAAAGCAGCTTTTCTTGCTTCTCCCCATCTCTAAGGGCAGAGCCAGCCACACCTGGTACGAAAGTCCCTGGGCTGGGGGAGGGGTGCTGCCGGAAACCGTAGGGCGCTGCAGCCCCCAAGCTGTGGATCCCCCAAATGGCGGCCATCCATCCATGGAGAGCTAGCACCTATATAGAACTTAAGAAAATCAACAAGAAAAATTCAAACAACCCCATCAATAAATGGGCACAGGACACAAACAGAAACTTTTCAAAAGAAGACAGAATAATGGCCAACAAATGTATAAAAAAGTGCTCAACATCTCTAATCATTAGGGAAATGCAAATCAAAACTACCATAAGATATCACCTAACTCCAGTGAGAATGGCCCTTATATAAAAGTCCCAAAACAACAAATGGTGGCGTGGATGTGGAGAGACTGAACACTCTTACACTGCTGGTGGGACTGCAAATTAGTACACTCTCTGTGGAAAGTAATTTGGAGATACCTCAAAGAGCTAAAAATAGAAATACCATTTGATCCAGCAATCCCACTAGTAGGCATCTATCCAAAGGGGAAAAAAAGACATTCCATAATAAAGGCATCTGCACTCGAATGTTTATAGTAGCATAATTTACAATTGCGAAGATGTGGAAACAACCCAAGTGCCTGTCAATACATGAGTGGATTAACAAAATGTGGTATATGTATACCATGGAGTACTACTCAGCTACAAAAAACAATGGTGATCTAGCACCTCTTGTATTATCCCAGATAGAGATTGAGCCCATCCTTCAAAGTGAGGTATCACAATGGATAGAATAACATGCACCACATGTACTCACCATCAAATTGGTACTAACTGACCAACACTAAGGTGTTCACATGGTGGTAATACTCATTGGGTGCCGGTTTGGGGGAGGGGTGGCGGGAGGTAAACCCACAACTAATGGAAGTGGAACGCACTGTATGGGAGAGGGACACACTTGTAGCCCTGGCTTGGGCGGGCAAACGCATTACATGTAACCAAAATGTTTGTACCGCCGTAATATCCTGAATAAATTTTAAAAAATTGCAATAGTGAAAAATTTGGAAAATCACTTAATATACAATATATTAAGAAAATGAGAAAATCATGGTATATTAATTTGATTAAATGTTATGTATCCCTTAAAACTGATAACTGTGAAGACTACATAGCAATATAGGTTAATATGTATAAAATATAATTAAGTGGAAAGAATTGAACATGAAGTTTTATGTAAGTTATGATTACAACTATGTACATATACAAAAAGATAAATTTCTATGTTGTATGGAATGTAGGAAAATGAAAATAGCTGTATAAGTATAGTGAATTATGGGTGTTCTCTTTTAAATTTTTAAAATTGTTATTTTAATAACTTTTAAAATGGATTTTCAATTTTCTAGTGTAGCTCACCACCCTCTCAGACTCTTCATCCCATGTGTGAAATTTCTAATGTGTAGGAAAAAGAGAGAATATTGATTTCCACTTTATCTAAAACATATATTAATCAAGACTGATAGTAAAATGCATTTAGAAGTCAATAGAAAGTGTATTGTGTTTTGGTTGCTTCAAAAAGAAACCAATACAATCTTTTGTTTGTTTCTAGAAGTTACTTGGGATAAATGGGATGGAGATATCTCTGTGATTTCTTTTTGTTTCCTTTTAAATTTCAGGTACAAAATTAGCTGATGCCCTACACTGGTACTGTTATTCTCTGAGGTTTTATTCATCTGATTACACAGATCTGAACTTGGCCAAGCTGCAGAGGAACATGGCTTCCTGTTACCTGCATTTGAAACAACTTGATAAGGTACTTTGATTTATCTATTTTCAGAGGCAGTAAATGGAGCCACTTGGGGAACAGATGCATCTGTAGGCTAAGGAAGTATATCTAATCAGCTAGTGAAGAAAGAAAGAACACATTACCAGACACTGTGCTAGGCTCTGAGGTTAAAGAGATGCACAAGGCATAGTTGCCTTCAACTCACCCAAGAAGCTGCCATCAGGATATCCTAAAGGACAGATAAGCAGAGCATGGCAAAGCATAGCATGGTGTTAGAAATATTCCATAAATCAGGCACACAGTTAGTTGGCATCACATAAGCATATCAGCAGGGAACAGAGCTTTAATCACAGAGGTTTGAACTCAGAGGTAGTACTCAAATCTTTGAGCTATGGGGGTGTGTGTAGACAGACTAGAAAGAGCAAGGTAGGGCTCCAAATCTAAAAGGACTGGGAGTACTTCTTAAATCTCCTCTAATGTTAAGTTTGGTCCTAGAGCCTAGTATAGGACTGGGTCTATAATCGGGACTTCAAATGGTGTTAGTAGTAAGGAGGAGAAGAAAAGGAGAGCAGGAAACCAGGCATATTTTAACAGCATGTATTCAATGTGTAACTGAATGATTTAAAGCCAGGTTGGTGGTGAAGGCAAAGGTTATTTTGAATATGTTCAAGGTAACCTTTGTGATTACTGTTAGTATATTTCTCCATTTCATCCTTCCTATCTTGGATTTAGCAGACATTTGACTGGATACCCTCCATATTTGAGGAATATCCTCCTATACACTAGGACGGATATAAAGGTGAAAAAATACACAACCCGTCATATGTTACTGTTCCCGCCTTGCCAATGTTTAACCTTTGTTAATTTTCATTGTTTGCTTTTTTTGACTTGTTCCTTTGAGCTGCTTTAAGCACTGTTGGGGAAATTTATTAAACCCTATTTATTGGGTCTGCTGACATTTCATGGTTTTTGAGCTGGGCAGCCAAAACACTGACTCTTGTTGACTTTCTATCATATTTCCTACAGTGGTGATTCCAAAACGTTTTTTTTTTCTGTTTTGCAGAAGCACTAATGCCTTCTCCTTTGTTTTAGCAAAAGATCTTTTGATGTAATTTCCTGAGTTTGTAGCCAATGACATGAACTTCATCAGTTTCTCTCCTCTTCACTCATCCCTTCTTCTCTCTTATCTCTGAGAAATAAGTAACTTTCTCTGGGGACTTTACTCTATAGATCTCAACCTTAGCTCTTTAATCTTTCTCTACTGTTTCTTTCTCTTGTCACTACCATTACATTGAGGTCTTCTTTATCCAAAATCTTTCCTTCAACTTTATCATCCTCCTGAAATTTCAGTTCTATGTCCTTCCTTTCATTGCCAAACTTTCTAACCCAAAGTAATGTCTGTATTTTTTGTTTTCATTCATTCAAAAGCATTTATTGATTGTCTAACACATGTTAAACCTCTTCTAGCCATTGGGGGTATAGTAATGAACAAAATAGACAAAACTCCTGCCTCTATGGAGTTTATATTCTACTAGGAGAAACAGGTAATAAAAAGATAAATAAGTATTATGGCATATTATAGGAGTTGACAAATTTTCTGTAAAGAACCACAGTGAATATTTTAGGTTTTGCAGGCCATACAGTCTCTGTAGCAATTACTCAACTCTGCTGTTGTACCATGAAAGCAGCCTTAGACAATATGGGTATGCTGTGTTCCAATAAATCTTTATATTTTAGAATACTGAGATTTGAATTTAATGCAATTTTATAATTTTCACGTGTCAAAAAATATTCTTTTGATTTATTTCAACCATTTAAAAATATAAAGCCATTCTTAGTGTGTGAGCTGTACGAAGACATATGGTGGGCTGGATTTGCCAAAAGGCCATGGTTTTTTGTCCCCTGGGGTACCGAATAGTGATAAGTGCAAGGAGAAAACTAAGCAGGAAAGGATGATATTAAGTGTTTTCGAAGAGGGTGAGTGTTTGAAATTTTAGATAGAGTGGTCAGGGAAGTCTTCACAGAGAAGGTAATTTTTTAGTAGAGAACTGAGAAAAAAGAGCATTCCAGACAGAAGGAATAGCAAGTGCAAGGGCCCTGAGTGTTTAAAGAATGGCAAAGAGGTCAGGCACGGTAGGTCACGCCTGTAATCCTAGCACTCTTGGTGGCTGACGTGGGAGGATCACTTGAGCTCAGGAGTCTGAGACCAGCCTGCACAAGAGTGTGAGCCTGTCTCTACTAAAAATGGAAAAATTAGTGTGGTCCTGGCTGCTCCCAGGAAGCTGAAGCAGGAGGATTACTTGAGCCTCAGAGTTTGAGGTTGCAGTGAGCTATGATGATGCCACTGCACTATAACCTGGGCAACAAGAATGAGACTCTGTCTCAAAAAAATAAAGTAAAAAAATGGCAAACAGACCAGTGTGGCTGGAGCAGAGGGAACATTAGGGGAAGTAGGAGGTGTGATCAGGGAAGTAGTGGTGTCTTAGTTCATTTTGTGTTATAACAAAATACCTGAAAACTGGGTAATTTATAAAGAAAAGAGGTTTATTTAGCTCATGGTTCTGCAGGCTTGGAAGTTCACCAGATACGTTGCTGGTATCTGCTTGGCTTCTGTTGAGGGCTTTTGTGCTGGGTCAAAACATGGTGGAAGGTCAAAGGGGAAGCAGACACGTATGAAGAGAAAAAACCCAGAGGCAGTCCTGACTTTATAACAACTCACTCTCTTAGGAGGTAATCCTTCCCTGTGAAAACTAATCCATTCTTATGAGAATGAGAACTCACCACTGCAAGAACAGCACTAAGCCACTCATAAAGGATCTTTCCCCATGGCACAAACAGTTCCCTCTAGGCCCCACCTCACAACACTGGCCACACTGGGGATCAGATTTCAACATGAGTTTTGTTGGGGACAAACCATAGCAAGTGGGGAAATAGATCATGTAAGAAAGGCATTGTATGAACAGTATTTGGGTGATGGGCACATTTATAGCCCTGACTCAAGCTATGTATCTAAAACATCAGTACTCCTTTAAATTTTTGAACTAAAAAATTTTAAAATAAAAGAAAGGCATTGTAGTTCACAGTAAAGATTTATGATATTAACTTTAAGTGAGATGGGGAACCATTGGAGGATTTTGAGCAGATCAGTGACATGGTCTGATTTGTATTTTAATAGGATCTCTCTAGCTGCTGTGTTAAAGATACTGGGGTAAAAGGGTAGAAGCAGGGAGACCAGTTAGGAAGCCATTGAAATAATCTGTGAGAGAGATGATGTTGGTGTGGACCAGGGTGGAGGCAATGTGGATGGTAAGAAGTGGTCAGATTCTGGAGAGATTATAAAAGTAAAGCTGACAGGATTTGGAGACATACCAGATGTAGGATAGAAGAGAAAGGAGAGACAAGGATGACTGTAACGTTTTTGGCCTCACTACCTACTCCTCTCTTGATGATTTTTGCATCTATAATTCTGTAAACTACTCTTTTGAAAATTGCTAGTGACCTTGTAATGATCAAGTCTAATGATCTTTTCTCAGTCTTTCTTATCCTCTGATATCTTTGCAGCACAAAACAATATATCACTGACAACTTCTTCCTCCTGGTAACTTTCCCTTTGACTTCTATGACATCTGCTGTTAATCCTATTGTTCTGACTATTCCTTTTCTACTTTTGTTATTGGCTAGTCCTCCTCTTTTTACCAAATAAATGTTGGATATGTACCATGTGTGTCTATCCACCATTTTTTTTTTTTTGTCTTTTCACCATTTTATCTCTGGTACCCACAATCATGCTTGGTACATGGTAAGTTTTCAGTGAATATTTGTTAAATGAATTTATTCTCTGGTCCCTTTTTTTCTTTCTCTCCCCTCAATAATTTATCAAGTGTTTCCTTAGCTTTAACTCTCCATTCTCAAACCCCTGATTTCTCTCATAGGTCAGATTCACTTTTTCTACTGCTTTTGGGTATATCCAGTGATCTAAGACTGTATTCAATCATGTGTCAAGTCTGGGCAATTCTACCTCTATAGTATTTCCTTTTTTGCCAACTGTCTCCTCTTCCATTTTCATCTCACCACTCTAATCTAAGTCCTCATTACCTCTAAGACTATTGGAATAACCTATAAGTGGTTATTGTCTCTTGCTCAGTAATCTTCAATGGCTCTCTGTACATAAAGACCAAATTCCTTAGCACTTAAGGCTCCTCCATAATCTATAAATAAATTAATCCTATTTTTTCCCTTGTATACTATGTTTGTCCTCAACTAGACTACCTCAGTACTTTTTTTCATGCTTCTTAATTGCCAATTACCTCTTCCCAGTATCCCTACCCTTTGAAATTCCCTTTTTCAAATCCTAGTTCTTAATGACAGTCTTAGCTTCCTAAGGAAATTTCCTTGTCTTGCCCTCCCTCCAAGATTTTGTAAATATTTCTGTTTGTCCTTAGGTACTTATTTTCTGCCTTATATTTTAGTTATTTGTATACCTGTCTTAGTTCCCTGTTAGACTGCCAACTCCTTGAGAGACAGGAACCATATCTTATCTTTATTTGCCCTGGTGTCCAGAATAGTGCTTAATGCATAGTAGATACTCACTACATTAAAAAAATAGTAATAGAGACCCAATAAATAGCTGTCAGTAAATTTCCTCTGATACAGGAATTCCATTTGCTCATTCTATTTTTTTATTTCAAAATATTGAGGGGCACAGATGTTTTTGGTTACATGGATCACTTTTGTAATGCTTGAGTCATAGCTACAAGTGTGCTCATCACCCAAATAGTGTACATTGTACCCATTAGGTACGTTTTGCCTCTCCTGCCTGCTGGATTTCCACTGAGTTTTACTTCCCTCTGTGCACATCTGTGCTCATCAGTTAGTTCCAATTTAATAGTGAGTACATGTGGTATTTGTTTTTCTATTCTTTAGATACTTCGCTTAGGAGAATGGTCTTCAATTCCATCCAAATTGTTGTAAAAGGCATCAATTCTTCCTTTTCTATGGCTGAGTAGTACTCCCATGGTATACATATACCACATTTTATTAATTCACTCATGAATTGATGGGCACTTGGGTTGATTCCACATCTTTGTGATTGTGAATTGTGCTGCTATAAACATGCGGGTGCAGGTATATTTTTGATAAAAAGACTTCTTTTCTTTGGGTAGCTAGATACCCAGTAGTGGGATTGATGGATCAAATGGTAGGTCTACTTTTAGTTCTTTGAGGAATCTCCATGCTGTTTTCCATAGAGGTAGTATTAATTTGCAGTCTCACCAACAGTGTATAAGTGTTACTTTCTCTCTGAATCCATGCGAGCATCTTTTATTTTTGAACTTTTTAATAAAAGCCATTCTAACTGGGGTAAGGTGATATTTCACTGTAGTTTTAATTTGCATTTCCCTGTTGATTAGTGACATTGAGCATTTTTTCATATAATTATTGGCCATTTGTGCTCATTCTGTTTCTATCCTTGCTGCTATAAATAATTGGAAATTAATAGCAATTAAAATCTGTGAGTGCCCTTTGATTATCAGAATTGAATGAGATTATATTATTAAAAATCACCCACCTTTACATTCTCATGCTTAGCTCTTTTCTCTCTGGGTGAGGGAAACACATTTTATTTGATTTTGCTTTAAAATGAAATATTGAATCATAGGTCAGAAGTTAATTTGGGTGAGTCAAAGGGATTAGGGAATAAATTCCTCTAAACTTTTAGTAGATAAGATTACAGTCATTAGCTCACACATTTAGCAACATCTCTTTATGATAACAATGCTAATTATAGATAATTTCTTTGGTTTGTTTTCTAAACTCTATAAATACACATATTTAAATTGTCATTATCCATTGAGATGTCTCAGGACTTTGCGTGAGACAATATTAAACAATGTGGTTTTAGTTTTCATAGACATCAATTCTGCCCTTGAGGAGTTTATAGTACCTTAAGCCCAGTATTCTAATTTGCTGTATTATTTTTGAGGATTTTTATTTAATTAATTAATTAATTAATTAATTAATTTAAATGGAGTATTTTTTTTCCTTTATTGAGGTATACTTTACATATCATGTGTTTACTCCATTTTAAGTGTACAATTAAATGATTTTCAATGAATTTACCGAGGTGTACAGTTAATCACATAATATGCCTCTCACACTAAAATATGAGTTCCCAGATATCTAGTTTGTGTGTTTGGCTTGTGTACAGATATAT
>CAUYMX010096946.1:0-14589 GCA_963573855.1 Lepilemur septentrionalis | reverse complement strand
GATCTAAATACTCATCAGGCTGCTACTTCTAAAGGG
This sequence comes from Lepilemur septentrionalis, assembly GCA_963573855.1. Classification (NCBI taxonomy): domain Eukaryota; kingdom Metazoa; phylum Chordata; class Mammalia; order Primates; family Lepilemuridae; genus Lepilemur; species Lepilemur septentrionalis. The sequence continues at coordinate 14,553 of CAUYMX010096946.1, read as the reverse complement.
TAGGGGTAGATGTATAGAAAGAATGAAAGGGGCAGAATTTTTCTCTTTTTGCCTGAAATGCTTAAAATTTTTTATGGGGAAGGAAGGGAGGGAGGGAGGGAGGGAGGAAGGAAGGAAGGAAAGAAAGAAATTTCAAACCTAAAATTTTGTCTGTAGGAAACAACTAGAATCATTTTCAGCCACATCCTACATTTCTTCCAAGCATGGAGGAAGCTACTCAACCCAAATCCACAGACATGTGATTCCATGGGCAAGGTCTGCTGGGGCTGCTAAACTCCTGCTCTTCCTCATCTCTTCTGGGCAAAGGAGTAATACCAAGATCCAATCCAAACAACAGACCATCTTTAGTAGTTAGCAATATGGTGTAGAAGAAATGTCATTGGATTTGGAACCAGAATACCTGTTCATGACTCTGACTCTTCATCTGTAAAAGGTAGATAATAATTACTACTTTCTCTTCTCCTCTCATCTGCCCAACCTCCATATAGGAAGTATTAGTGAGACACCAATAAGAGTGAATATATTTATGGAATATATTAGTCTGTTAGGGTTGCCACAACAAAGTACTACAGACTGGGTGGCTGAAAAAACAGAAATTTCTCTTATAGTTCTGCAGGCTGGAAGTCCAAATTCAAAGTACTGTCAGGGTTGGTTTCTCCTCAGGCCTCTTTCCCTAGCTTGCAGATGGCCACTTTCTCACTATGTCCTTACTTGGCCTTTCCTCTATACATGCATATCCCTGGTGTCTCTCCCTCTTCTTTTCTGAAAGTTTGTTTGTTTGTTTGTTTGTTTGTTTGTTTAAGACAGGGCCTCACTCTGTCACCTAAGATGGAGTACAGTGGCACAGTCATAGCTCACTGCAGCCTCAAACTCCTGGGCTCAAGTGATCCTCCTGCCTCAGCCAAGTGGCTGGGATGACAGGTGCACACATGCCTGGCCAATTTTTTAAAAAATTTTTATAGAGATGAGGTCTCACTATGTTGCCCAGACTGGTCTTGAACTCCTGGCCTCAAGTGATCCTCCCACTTTGGCCTCTCAAAGCACTGGGATTATAGTCATGAGTTACTACACCTGGCCTCTCCTGCTTCTTATAGGGACACCAGTCATATTGGATTAGGGCCCCATCCTTGTGACCACATTTAACTATAATTACTCTTTAAAGGCTCTGTCTCCAAATACAGTCACATTCTAACACATTGGGGGTTAGGACTTAAACATATGAATTTGGGGGAACATAATTCAGTCCCTAACATGGAATAAAATACTATGCCCATTGTTTCAGTTCTGTTGTGTATAACACGAAATGAAAACCTAGTGGCCTATGACAACATTTTATTATCTCTCATGCTGCTGTGGATTGACTGGGCTCAGCTGCTCCATGTGATGTCTGAGGGCTCAGTTGGGCTGGAGTACAAACGGTCTCACTCGCATGGCTGGATGTTGGTTCTGGCTGGTGGCTGGTGGCTTAGCTGGGGCTGTCACCCAAAAAGCCTTTGTTCTATTCCATGTGGCCTTTCATGTGGCTTGGGCTTCTCCCCGCTTGAAGGCTTATTTCTAAGAGATGGGAAATAGAATCTGCTGTTTTCTCTAAAAACTTTTCAGAAGCTGTATAATACTACTTCTACCCCATTGTATGGATTAAAATCGGTGATAAAGGCAGCCCAGATTTAAAAGTAGGGCAAGTAAGTTCCATCCTGATGTGAGCAGTAGCATGCACATACAGGGAGGGGGAAGTTGATGGTGGCCACATCTGAGGACTAGCCACCACACCCATACAAGGCATTGAGACCCTGTAGACATTCTGCAAATATTCTACATTGGTAATGTCACAGATCTGGTTCCAGTTCATGACAAATATGTCTTGCCTCTTTATGTCTTGGAAAATATCCCATACCTTCAGATTATTAGTTAGCTATCAAACACTTCTGAACAAATCTAGAAAAATTACTTTTTGACTTACTTTCTTAATCACATAAATTATAAACATTTTCAATGTAAGATATTTCAAACAGAATGCAATTATGCCAAATAAAATGAAAGATCCTTTTAGTATTCATTTCCTCCTTATCTCATTGTTGATATCACAATCTACCACTACCACTTAGAAAAAACTCAAAAATATTCTATTTTTGCCCACATACCAATTTCCCCTATTATTAACATCTTACATTTGTAGGTACATTTGTTATAATTAATGAATCAATATTGATACATTATTATTAATTAAAGTATATAATTTATTCAGGTTTCCTCAGTCTTTAAGTTTTTTTTTGTGTTCTACAATTTCATCCAGGATACCATATCAAATTTAGTTGTCATGTCTCCCTGGACTCTTCTACACTGTGACAGTTTCTCACATTTCCCTTGTTTTTGATACTCTTGACAGCTTTGAGGAGTACTAGTCAGGTATTTTGTAGGATTCCCTGTACTGGGATTTTTTCTCATGATTATACTGGGTATGGGTTTTGGGGAGAAAAACTGCAGAGGTAAAGTGTCATTTTCCTTAAATCATATCAAGGGCATGTACTATAAACATGACACATCTCTGTAGGTGTTGACCTTGATCGCTTGGCTGAGGTAGTGTTTGTCAGGTTTCTCACCACGAAGTTACTCTTCTCCCATCCCTTTTCCATTCTTCAGAAGGAAGGCACTCCGTGAAGCCCACAGGTAAGGAGTAGGGAATTATGTTTCCCCTCCTGGAAGGCTGCGTGTTACAGGAATTATTTGGAAATCTTCTGTATAAGAGATTTGTCTTTTTAGTTTTTTAAATTATTTATATCAGTATGGATTCATGGATATTTATTTTGTATATTGGGTTATAATCCAATACTACTTATTTGCTCAAATCGTTCCAGCTTTGCCTATTGGGAGCTCATTCCATTGTATCCTATGACCCTTTGACATACCCTGAAACTATGGTCTGGTTTTGTTTCTTTGTTTCTTTGAGCACCTCCTTACTTTCTGGCACTAGAAGATGCTTCAGGCTCAACTTATATATTTCCTGTCCCGGTCTTAGAATCATCCATTTCTCCAAGGATCCCTGGTTCCTTTATTGGAGAATGGTGTTAGAAACCAAGACCTAACTGATGAATGTTCTTCTTTAAAAACATAAAAAAATTCTCTATCTTAATATTGTTTATCCAGGCTGAGCCAACCATCACTTAGTGATGTTGGTTAGCTGACCCTCAGCCACCTGGCTTCTTCCATATGTACACTTTATAGGAGCTTCTCTCTCTTTCTTCCAAGAAAATTAAGATTTTTAAAACTTCCATTGGAAAAATACTGCTTATTTAACAGCCTGAGTATAGTGAATTAAGGAATAACTTTTGAGAAAACTTAAGGCATTGGGAAGAAAATTGGACATTACAGAAATCCATTTCTATTTCCTGTCAACGATATGATCAATTTTCTTCAAATCTCCCATAGAGATACAAACACATCCTACATTGCTCCTGTGATTATGTGAGGGCAGTTTGATCTCACTAACAAGCAGATTTCTAGAATTGTTCATTCTACAACACTCAAAAATGTTGTGTTGAAAGTTAACTCATTAAAATAAAATCAAGCAGTGAACGGTTTAAAGAATCGTCCTTAAAACTATAAGAAGTCTGACAACAGATCAGAGATATTAAGTCCTTCTGCAGTGGCCTGTGCCCATGGTGGCGTGTGCTGTGGTGTCTAGCCTTCTAGCACCCACAGAGTACAGAGATCCTCATGGGACTTTTCCCGTGAAACTACCACAAACTTGTCATTTTTTCCTATGTCCTTTTCATGTAACTTGCTTCTTTAGTTCTTACCAGGCAAACGTTCTTTGCCCTCCCGTGCCCGCCAGGCCTTCCCTGTCTCTCTCCCAGTTGGTGGAGCCATCTTGCTTATGATTTGCCACACAGCCTCTTCCCTTTATTTTGATATGCCTTCTGTTTCTGCTTCTTTTATGGAGCTTAGGCAGATGAAATAGAATTAGCAAATACAGTCCCAGCAAGAAACACTCGTATTTTTGCTCAACTCAAATTGTAAAAGGAAGAAACACAAGATGAAAATAGTTTATCCCCACCTCAGTACAAACTGGTTCCCTTTTTGTATCAAAATTTAAGCAGGTAGAACATGTGCATAAAGGAAAACATATAGTTTTACAGTCAGCAGAATGGGACTTGAATCCTGGCCCAACCATTCACCATGTGATCTTGGACAAATTATGCACCTCTCTCAAGCTAATTTTTCACATCTATAAAATAATATATAATATATTTAATCTATAGAATAATGTTATTATAATTGAAATAATAACATCTTATATCACAGAGTGGCTGCAAGGTTGATTATTTAAGTCATATAATAAATAGTTCCTTCTCTCTTCTCCTTCCTAATGATGTCTGTGTGGGAGAAAATTTCCCATAAGTTGCCCAAGCTTTGTTACTACTGTGCAGCCAAGTATTGCTCTCCAGTCTGTTAAGCAGGAGTCAGAGAATGCTAAACGTGTTCATTTTGTGAAGGAGGAAACTGTGACCCACAGGGGTATGGTGATTTGCCCAAGGTCAAGCCATGGAAGACTAGGATACGACTCCAGAAGTCTTCCAATTCATTCATGGAACATTTACTCAGCATCTACCATGTGCCACATGCCATGTTAGGCACCAGGAATATAAACCTGAAAAAGGTGTAGAGTTCAGAAGCTTTTAGGAGAGATAAATACACTCAACAAAACATAATTTGATGTGATGTGTGCTAATGTTGCTCCTATTGAAGAAATGTAAAAGCCCTGAGCTGCATCCACACCAGAATATAAATGTGAAAATCAATTGATTCTGACTAAAGAGGCTACACAATGCTTCAGGTGGAATCATAATGGAAGGGAAATGACTTATTACAGACTGTTCCCCTCACCGTAAGTCCTCATTCAATCATTCATTTATAATACTCTTTCAGCTAACATATATTTGTAGAAGACCTACTGTGGGCACAGCACTGTGCATGGAACCAGGGATATAGAAATGAACATAGTAAGAGAGCTGCCTCAAAACTCAGGGATTGAAGAAATGTAAATTGAAAGCTTTCTGGGCTTTTAGTGTGTACATGTTTTAAAGAAATCTTAGAAATATTCTAAACTTAAATTTGATGACTTAAAGCAGATACCTAAAGAAAGTACTACAATTAGAAACTTATTACTTCAAATATATAACTTCAATATAGAAGAATCTTTTTTGAAATGCAGGATGATTTGAAAGATGATTCTAATAACTTGGTCAAGATTCATATTTATTCTTTGTCTATCATGAATAAGCAGGCGAAATAGCAATGGTCGAGAATTGATTTCTAATGCATGTCAACATCATTGTAATTGATTTTGAAATCTCATATCTTTCTCTGACCCTGAAATAGAAATGATAAACGTTATTTATGTGTTTATATGATTTTTTTCACCAAGTCACACTAACTCAACTAGTTCACCACTGTTGCAATACAATTGCAAAGTTATCAAATTAATGGTTACAACAAAATCAACATATATTAATGGGGTTTTCTTTATTTTTACTTTTATCTTCTAAACTATTTTCTTTTAAAATAAGACAATCTCCAAAATGCAAGGGTGGTAGTGTCAGCATATAAAAGAACCAGTGGACTAATCAATTTTTGCTTTTTAGCATTATCTGCAGGGCCTAGATAAACATTATTTATTCATTTTTATTTGAAACCAGCTTCACGGAACTTTACTAAAGGGATGTGAGATACTGCTTTATTTCTATAAATATCTGCTGGTAGTGGATATAGCATACAGGAGAGAAGTGTTGTTTTCAGAGATTTATAATGACCTCAATTATAATACTTTGAAGAAAGGAAGTGCAGAGAATAATAAATATTCTGTTGATGGCTTTCCTCAAGCCTTGTTAAGGCCTCTCTTACCCAAAACATCTCCAGTCTGTATTAAGTCAGAAAGAAGAAAAAGAGCCTATGTTCTTTTATAAATTTCATTTTGCGATATCAAGAGGTATGCAGTGGATAGAACTGTCAAAACAAGTTGTGATAGGAAAAACTCCTTTTAGATCACAATGTCTCTACACAGTGTTTGCACAGCCTAATCTGAAATTACCCATTCAAGTCATGAGGCCTCCCTTCCATAAGAAGGTATTACAATGCACCCTAAACATGAATTTTAGACCACACAATTTTGATATAAGAACTTCTGTTCATTAGAAATAATGTCTTTCCCAGGGAGGCTTGATTACAGGAAAGCTTTCCTTAAGTAAATGCTCTAAGAATGGCAAAAATCAATTGCCCCGTAGAAAAGCTCTTTCCCTAAAGGTCAAATCCACTTTAATTTTAAATTACAGGGAGTTATTTATATAGAGTAGTTCAAAAGTAGTGAAATATTCCATAGTTCCTTGTTTCCCTTTCATTTATAATGACAACGTCTCATATAAAATCCATACCTCTTCTTGAGGTTTGCATATGAACGCTAAATAATAAAATACTTAGAGATCAAACTCTGTCAGTGATACCAGCACTATGGAAGTGAAAGTATCAGTTACTGTATCTCTTAACATACTCTGCTCATCTCAATGCAGTAAGTACTTTCTATTGTTAAAAAATGAGGTAACATTATTCATATTATAAACTGCAACTTTTGATACATGGTCTCCTTGCACCTCTAACTTTCTTCTCTCTGTCTTTCTATTATTGCAATTTTTGGTTCACCTGCATCTCATTGAGTATCTGGTATAGATCAGGAAATATCTCTGTGAAATATAGGAAAAGGAACAGTAACATTTGTGTGTATGGAATTTTAAAGTATTCCACCACTCCTAACTGTTACAGTAATTCCTTCATTTGTATTAGAGTAACAGAATAAGAGCTAAAGTAGAATAAAGCTGGCATCCTTTTGTGACAGTTAACAGCATTTGGAAAGATTCATGCATTACCGAATGAAGCCTTCTATTCTAATTACTTATAAAACCTGTCTTTGAAGAGAAAATGCTACCACAGATCATATGGTCTTTACAGCTTTGACTTCTTTGGCTCCACAACAAACAAGATTTTTTTTTTCCCTCAGACTGAACCACCTCATCACATATCAGAACAAGCTAGTGTGATCTGCTTGTTCCTACGCTTTTGAGATGTGAATATGCTGGTTCCATATTCTCAAGTGTGTCTTCAAAGCCCTCCCACTTCTTAACCAATTAACAAAGTGCAATTGCTTGGTAGCTTTCTACTCCTTTCAAACGATCCATTTGTCTATTGGAATTCAAATCAACTAATGTGCCTGCTGTGTGCCAGGCATTCACGTGGACCCCTCTGAGCAGAGCATAACAATCTTCCCACCCAGGCCTGGGTCTCCCATCCCCCTTGGCAAGCTGCATTCATTGCAGAGCTTCATATTGCCTCAGCCTTGAGCCCTAAACCTCTCTTCTGTCCCTTCACACTCAGGGACACATCTTCACTGACTCCTTCCAGAGAAACTAACATTTCACCCACCAGAGGCTTGAATTCTTTTGGCAGAGTGACCTGCCCACGCTATAACCAGGAGACTTGAGTGCTTCCGACCACCAGGAATGGCAGACATCAATTCTTTCGGAAACTTTGAAGTCCTCTAAATTCAACTTTCCGTACACTCCTCTAATCCTTGCTCACTATTCAGGTGTCATTTCTTCTGGTCATCTCTTTTCTTTCCAACTTGCTCTAGACTTCTCCCTCACACTCCTTTCCTGCCTCTCTCTGCCCAGCCTTCTGCAAACCTGTTCCACCGTTAACAAAACCCCTATATCCTCAGCTGCTTCCCTAAAGACTCCATTCCTTGGCCCTGACACCATTCTTCTTCTCTCGGAGGCTACAGCTCCCTAGGGGAGGCCGCACGTCCTCTGAGTACCCAGAGTCTGCAAGAAGGGTTTTATCTTGTGTGGCTGGTTCACACGTCACCTCCACACCATTCATCCTCCGCCATCAAGGAAGATGGACTCACTTTGTGTCTTTGAGCTCTTGCCATCAGTGTCTTGCTGCACTGTCCTGTTTCTACCAGCCACCTTGTCACTCTCCCTCTCACTGAAGAATGTTGTACTGGATAGCATTTTATTTCCACCCTCAGCCTCCATTCAACCTGGGTGGCTGCCTGTCCAAATGTATGACTGTCTAACACTCTGATCTCTGCCACAGAGTCCTCTGGTTGATCACCAAACCTACTTCCTATTCTTCCTGGGCACTCATTTCCCCAGCCTCCCTGGAACAGAGCCATGGGGATGGGATTGATGTCCAGCCAGTGGAATGTGAGCATAAGCAATACAGGCCACCTTCTGGCTTGGGCCACAGAAACGTTTCATGCGTGATACCTGTGCCTTTTCCCCCTTCTGCTGACTAAAGTGGAGAACCTCAAGGTGGCCTTGAGACCCACTCATCGAAGATGTCAGAGACACCAAGGGAAAGGAGCACGGTTCTTTTATCACCACTTAGAGAAGAGCTGCCAATGAGGAATATCCACACCAGCCTATTATGTAAGTGAAAACCAAACTTTTGCTGTGTTAAGTCATGGAGATTTTGGAGTTTATTTGTTATAGCAGCTAATCATTGCCTTAACTAAAAAGCCTCATCTCAAATGACCTTGACTCCACTTCGATCACCCACCCTACAACCACAAATCACATGGCAAGAAGTCACTGAAATCACAAATCAGTTATTTTTCTTTCTGATCAGACTCCTCTCCTTCCAGTTCTTTCTTCATAACCACTCCTCCCCCCCACACACACCAGTTCTTTAACATCACTGAACCTCCAGCTCCCCTTTCTGTCTTTCTCTCTCTATCTCTCTCTACTCATCAGCCACTTGTTGTCTTCCCTCCATTCCTTCTTCATCTCAGCCACACTCTCACCAAGATCTTCAACTCCTTTGTACTCTGAACACATCTGGACAATCCTCCACCCTGAGTGAGTCCCACCTTCCCCGGCTCTCTCCTTCAAGGGCTGGTGCTGCTGAAGAAAACCACACTTCCCCCTGCACCAAGTGATTTGTGGGCAGTCGCCAGAGAGCCCACCAGTAAAAGTCAATACAAAAGGGATAATTTAGCCATATGCATAGGTAACCCGAATACATTGCTGGCAAAGAATCTAGTTAAAGTAAACCATGCTTAGAATGTAATGGAAGTCAGCTGTACCCAGTGTTTCTCAAATTTTAGTAACCCCTTTAAAAATAAAACCTTTCTGATGAATCCCAGGGTTGATCTATGTTGTTTTTATTATAATGTTTCTTGAGTGTGTCTAAAACTATGTATAAATGCCTTATACCTATAGATCTTATATTATTGCAAACCAAAACAAACAAATGAAATACAAACAAAATTGTAAAGCTGATAAAATTCAAGGTAACAACATTAATTTAATGTGGTGGCTGAAACTAAATTGCTTCTCATCATGTGATTATCATACTGTCTGCCAAATAGCAGCCTCAGTGTTTGGCCTGACCTGCTATTTTGTATATGATTCAATTTTTCTGCAAGTCTCACTTACAAGGTGGCCATCCATATAAAACAGTATATTCTCATATTCAATTTTTTAAGATTATTATTGAAATGAAAACATACATGGAAAGTTTTCATAGAGAAGTATCCTACCCCAGAGAATGTACCCATGGATTCCACATTAAGAAATACCTTTGTAACTAATGGATGGATTTCCCAGCTTGCCCAGATGATGACTGCTTGCACTTATGCTCCCTTACTGAGCAGGAAGCCGCACGATAACTTGGGTTAGCATCTATTCCCAGAACCTAGAATGGTTGTCCTCAGTTATTGTTTTAGTCGAATAAGTTGATTCTAGCATAGGGGAATCCATATCCAAAGTGTGAAAATGTTGGAGGGTATGCAACCTCTGTCCAGGAGACTGGCCACAGGCCTAGTGGAGTGTGTGCATCAGGTGGCTTTGCAGCTTCCTGATCCTCCTCATAAAGAGCCTTTGGTTCCCTTTGCTGTGACTCTATATCAGGTGGCCTTCTATGAATGCCCTTGCTTTATCCTACGTGTTTACTCTGAAGGGAGAGGGTGACCAGCCTCCTGAGAGTTTGTTCTCAGTCAGATTCACAAATTGGCAGTCTGGTGTGTGCATGAGAGTCTCTTGAGAACTCAGATAATGTGAATCCAACCCCAAAGGCCTCACCACCTCTGGAAGGAAATGACCATACCGACTGCTACTGGAAGGATTAAACAAGACAGTGTCTGCAAAGTGCCCGGGCTCTCTCCTAGGGTGATGTAGAGTCCTGGATTCTCAGTGGATGGGGAATGGGGCAATCAGATCCCTAACTCTATGCTGAGATGTCTTTTGATTGGGGGGGTGGGGTACAAGTGAGCACAGGACTGAATTTATATCAGTGTGTTACACAAATTTTAAGTCATCTCTAATGCATTTTAAAGCATTGGATAAAAAAAGATAAACTGGGTTTGGGCTTGGTTGGGTTTTTTTGTTGTTGCTGTTCTTAGCTTTTGTGTGTGGAGGGGAGGACTAGACTGCAGCGGTCCCTGATCCCTAGCATAAAACTTCAGTGGGTGCTGCCTCAGTCTCCTCTGCATTGGATCTGTGAGCACTCTAGAGTGGAAAATAATTTCCCAAAGAGTCTAGACCACATTTAAGGATCCTGGGCAAAAATATTCATTGAATCATAATGCTTAACTGACTCCCCAAAACAAGAACCATCAACCTCACACTATCAACAGTGATGCCATTTTCACATTATCTGTCTCTTAGAACTGTTATGGAATATTTACAAAGATTAGGATCAAAGAATTGCCCTAACTTGGATAACCCAAGACCTTTTTGCATTGTTGATAACCATTTTTTTTCCTGAACATCATGACATTATAATATTTATAGCACCCTAAAGTAACTAACTTTCTGTGAGTCAAGGAGTGTTATTGTTTCAAACTACTGTAAAAGGAATTTCCAAGGCACATTTAGGGAACGCTTCAAAATGCATGCTGGGTCCATCTTTCACTACATTTCCTTTTTGCAAAGAAGCACAAATCTGCTTAAAACATCACACATATGCTGGCCGAGTCATTTTGAGCCCTTGTCATTGTTTTTCACAGAGCAAGCTAGGAGTCAAAGAGGACTAGCTTCATTTTGTTAGGAGAGCCCTGGAATCCATCCACAGCGGTTCCCACCCTGCTACTCTTGGCAAATTCTGTCTGTCAGATAATCTATCAATACATTCTTTTGTTATTTGACTGGCAGCCCGCGCTCTGAAATCATATGACCTGAGAACAAGTGACAGAAGCACACACACAATGAGGACAACTCATCCCACTTCCCATGGGCTCAATGTGGTTGAATCCTCCAAAAACGTGTTCTCACTCATATTTAAGCGCCATATTTTAAGCTGCACCTGTTTTAAAGGCTGAGGAGAACTGCTGGGAGATTATGGCTACCGTTTACAGCCGAGATTCACAGACTCAGATAAAGACCACCTTTACGGGCAATTCAAAAATGAACCTGAACACATTTAGTATCCTGTATATAGGAAGTTGAATACAGACAAAAAAAGGTCAAGAGGACTTTGAGATTTCACCAACATGGTCAGTTCTGGAAATTCATCATTATCTCTGAGGTATGAAGCCAGCATTGGATTACTCCAATAGACCCACATCTTATTTGTGATCTCACTTACCCAGGTAACCAGCATGTGGTCATAGGAAACAGATATGTGGTCAAAGAATTAAGATACAATATAATAAGGACTCCAAGAAAAGAGAGTATGGGGTGCTATGGAAGGAGAGTAGACAGATATTATAAGAGAGCCGTTTGAGTAGGAGAGATGAGAAGTGGCACATGCTGAGCACCCAGTGAACACTTGTTCCATGAAATGCATGTTGTGTTGGGAGATATTTTAGCTGGGCTTTATCGGATGAATAGGAGTTGGCTGGACAGAGAAGAGGAGAAAGAAAACAAAGGGGGAGGAAATGGTTTAAGAAAAAGCCACCTAGATGCAAAAGGTTGCACAATTCTAAGGAGACATAATATCAGAATCATAGAGGTAGAAGGAGATCAGATATTACCTAGTCCAGCCCTGTGATTTTACATGAGGAGAGAGGATGAAGCAATCATCCATATCTTGAGAGCTGGAGATTCCCAATCTTATTCTGAAAACTGGTAAATACAAGGAAAAAACATTTATCCTTCTTTTACTATACAAATCATACCTCAGGCATGTCTTTGAACTAACGGCAATGTATGGACCTTGCTTGGATACTGATGTGCACAAAGTGTAAAGAAAAAATCAGGGCAATTTGACTCTGACTCTAATATTTGATCATATTAAAGAGTTATTAAATTTTTTGGAGTGATACTGATATTTGGTTATGTCTACTGGAAAAGATTCTCATTTCGTAGGGATACATACTAAAATATTTAAAGATGAGTGATATGGTACTTGCTTTGAATAATCCAATGTGGGGCAAGAAGGGGGAATTTAGATAAAACAAGATTGGCCATCAGTTGGTAACTCCTAAAGCTGAGTACACAGAAGTTTATCAAACTAGTTTCTCTACTTTTATATATCTTTAAAATTTTCCATTGTAATAAGTTAAACAAACAAAACGCTTGCCTGAAAGGCAGAACTGGAGTCTCAGTCTTCTTCCCAAGAGCTTTTGCCTCTAGAACTTACAGCTGCCAAGATTAATATTTATAATTCTGGTAGTTAAATTTTCAGCATTTTTATCTGCTAAAAGGATAATGATGAGGCCAGTTGCAGTGGCTCGTGCCTATAATCCCAGCACTTTGGGAGGCCAAAGTGGAAAGATTGCTTGAAGCCGGGAGTTTGAGACTAGCCTGGGCAACATAGCGAAACCCCTATCTCTACAAAAAATTTTAAAAATTAGTTGGGTGTGGTGGAATACACCTGCAGTTCTAGCCACTTGGGAGGCTGAGGCAGGAAGATCACTTGAGGCCAGAAGCGAGAGGCTGCCGTGAGCTATAACTGCATCACAGCCCTCAAGCCTGGATGATAGAGAAAGAGCCAGTCTCCCCTCCTCCAAAAAAAGGATAATGATAAAATAATAGTTGCACTGAGAATGAGAATGTATTAATATATGGACTTTAGCATGCTTCTTAGTGCATTATGCATATTAACTTGTTTAATCCTCACAATTGTATGTAGTTCATTATTAACCCCATTTTACAGATGAGAAAAATGAGAGACAGGTTAAGTAATTTACCCAAGGCCTCACTGGTAGAAAATGGCTAGTGAATGTCTGGTCCAGAAATATACTTAAGCAATATACAATGTGCTTCTCACGATGTGTACATGTACATGTGAAAGAAAAATCTATTGGCTTTAGTTACATGTTGTATCACTTATTAATTGCCACGTAACAAACCACCCCAAATTTAGCAGCTTAAAACAATATCTATTATTTGTCACAATTCTGTAGATTGTCTGGGCATTTCTATTTTTGCCTGGGCTATTCATGAGGCTGTGTTCAGCTGGAGGGGCAGCTGTGATCACTAGTTCTCTCCTCCATGGCAGGGAACTGGGAGAAGGATGAGAGGACGGCCCCTGTGGACTGGGTTTTGTGCTTTTTAAATATTAATTTTTAGCTTATTAAACTTCATATGCAAATAGATCGAAAAGATAATTATTTCTAAAAAGTTTGGAATATACCTGCAGCCCCTCAGGCCTTCCCTACCTCCCTCCATCCAGCTCCCTGTTTTCACCTCTGTCCCCCCAGTTTTTAACATGCTCATTTATACCTTCTCTTGCCTGCCCACCACCCCGCGACCTGATTACATCTCCCTTCTTTATTAAAGCCACATGCAGTGTTTCATCTGTATCGTTTGCTCTTGAGCCAAATAGTGTACTAAGATTGCACTCCCTTTCTTTTACTATTTTCTTCCTGAAGCTAAAAAATTACCTCATTGTTAAATGACTTTAGTTTTTTAAAAAATAGTTTGTACACACTGTAACTACTCTATGAAGTACCTCTTAGCACTGTTTTTTACATAGTCAAGTCTGCCAGAAAAATCTATCATTTCCCTTCCCCCATTTTGTTCCACATTGCTTTTGGTTTTGGTTTTTAATGAAGAAATTCTCCCAGGGGCTCTCTGTTCAGCTCTAGGTTGGACTAGTCTCTCTTTAGGCCTGTTGCCCAGCTGTAGACCTGGGGCCTCTCCTGCCAGCATCTTGGGAATTTTCTTTGTGTCTCCACTGCATTTTCTGTTTCCTAGATCCCTCTTTCCTAGTTAACTTCTTCATTGCGCAGCAGTGGAAGTGAAGGTATATTCCAATAGCACTCCGAGAAAGGATGAACAAGAGATTTTTGTTTTTAAAATCTGCAAGTCTAATAGTATCTTCATTCTATCCTTACAGTTGATTAATAGTCTGGGTGCAGAATTCTAGGATGAACATTTTTTTCCCCTCAGTAATTTGAAGGCCTTGCTTACATTTTTTTTTTTTTTTTTTTTTGAGACAGAGTCTCACTCTGCTGCCCGGGCTAGAGTGAGTGCCGTGGCGTCAGCCCAGCTCACAGCAACCTCAAACTCCTGGGCTCAAGTGATCCTACTGCCTCAGCCTCCCGAGTAGCTGGGA
>CAUYMX010096945.1:0-21838 GCA_963573855.1 Lepilemur septentrionalis | reverse complement strand
CAGTCCTGACCTTGTGCCCCCAAATTTCAATTCTTCTTCTGTTTATACACAAGCATGTAGCACATTTTCTGTGAGGGGCTTTAGAGTTATGAGCCACTAAATGCTGCTGGTACACACAGTTCAACATTATTTGAAAGAATGGTGTCACTAGATTTATTTGCTAAATATTCATTTTAAAAAAAACCTATATTATGGCTTCTCTAACTCCTACCTTAGCTTTTATCTCCCATTCAGTGGAAATTGGCAGGATTTCAAGTCTTCTGGAGTAAAAGCTGGAGAGTTTTAACTTCCTATCTTTCTCTTTCTCTCTTTTCTTTTCTCTAGCCCTTTCCCTTCACCCCTTCCTCCCTCCCTCCCTTCCTTCTTCCCTCCCTCCCTTCTTTCACACATCTGTGCATGCATTCAGCTAATACATATCTACTGCACACCTACCACATACCAAGCGTTCTAGGCAGCAGAGATACAGTGGTGAACAAACTGAGAAAAGCTGCTGCTTATATCATTCTACAGACAAAAAACAAGATATATTAATACAATATATATCATATTAAATATTGGAATTTCTTGGGAAAAAATAAACCAAGACAGGGAAATAGGGACAGTAGGGTTGCAATTTTTCAAAAGGTGATCAGGAAATGTCCAGATTTAATAGTACAGATAGCACTAAACCAATGTAAAATGAAGTTATACTACATATGACACACAGAAACAATTTCAGTTCTGAATCCTTTCACCACGTAGAGACAGAGACTGTGGGCCAGCCAGCGAGAGGCTCCTGCATTCCTTACTTCTAAGCAATAGCAGGGCTGGGGCAGGGAGACAGAGGCACCCTAACCGCAGTGAGTTAGGGCGCCTCTAGTTAGTGTAACGTGCACAGGTGATGCTCAGGGCCATTCTTGACTCCTACCCTTTCTTAGTCTGCAGTAAATTCTCTTGGCTCTACCATCAACATACATCTAGAATAGGACCCTCCCTCCCCCACCTGTATGTCCTCTACCCCCCACCGCTGCCTTGGTCTGAACCACCATCCTGTCTTCTCTGGATCATTGCAACAAATACCTAGTGGCTTCCTGGTTCCTCACCATGCACGTGTCAGTTATAGCCAGCCTTGGGGAGGTTGGATCCGGTCACTCCTTTGTTCAACTCCTGCCCCCACTGGCTCTCAATGCATGTAGGGGACCGGCCACATCCTTATTAGCGTGGCTTTGGAGGTCCACTCTGACCTTTCCTGCAGCTGCTGCCCTCCCTCATTCCTCTCCGGCCACATTGCCCTCTTTATTCTTTCTTGAAAGGCAAAAATTTTCCTGTGTCTTATGCCTTCCCTCTGCCTGGGAGATGCTTTCCCTGACTTGCCCACCTCAGCCACTCCCTCAAGGCTTGGCTCCGTTCTCAACTTCTCATGAGGCCCGTGTTGGCTACCCTAATTAACCACCCCCCCGGCTCTGCCCTAAGCCACCCCTACCCCTGGCCCTCATAGCACGCTCTATTTTCTTCTCGTTTCCACAGTGCTCATCGCTTTTACAAATCTGAGGACATTTACTACATAATTTACCCATTCTGCTTATGGGTGTGTCTGCCTGCTGGAAAGTGAACTCCACCAAGAGTGGAGTGTGTCTGTTTTGTTCAATGATGGGTCCATGTGCCTGGAACAGTAAGTGCTCAATAAATATCTATTCAGATACAATTAATGCCCCCCTCGGTGTGTGCCTGTGTGAGTGTGCACACTACACACACACACAAATACACATATACCTATACATATATACTTTTCCTACTTCCTCATTTTCTCTCATGCTGTCTTTGGTATGAAACACTTTTCTTCACATTCTTTAGTCGTATCCTACTGTTACAAGCTGAATGTTTGTGTGACCCCAAAATTCATAGGCTGCAGCCCCAGTGTGACTGTGTTTGGAGATGGGCTTCTAAGGAAGTCATTAAGGTTAAATGCAGTCATAAGGGTGGGGCTCTGACAGTCTTAGTGTTCTTTTAAGAAGAGACACCAGAGCACTTTCTCTCTCTCTGTATGTGCAGGCACCAAGGAAAGGCCACAAGAACAGAGAGCAAGAAGGTGGCCCTCTGTGAGCTAGGAAGAGAGCCCTTGCCAGGAACCAACTTGGCCTGCACCTTGACCTACCTGAGTCTTCCAGCCTCCAAAATTGTGAGAAAATAAATTTCTGTTGTTTAAGTCACGTAGTCTGTGGTATTTTGTTACAGCAGCCTGAGTTGACTAAGACATCTACCCGTGCTCTAAGACTTACCTTGACTCTCTCTTCCTTTATTGTGATTGCCAACTACATTATTCCACAAGGACACATGTTTTCTGAATTTCTATGGCATTTTTAGATGCCAGACAATTTTTAGAATTTGATTATGGTTTGCATTGACTTGTTCTCTTTTGTGTGTGTGCACCTAGTCACCCTGAATAAGGTGTAAGCTGCTTTATGGGGGCAGAGGCTGAGACAAATACAAGTACATGGTGCTAGGCTCCACATGAGGAAAGCAACTGCATCTTATTCATAGAATTACAGAACTATTTCATTGCCTGAGATCACACAAATGGTTCTGAAACAGAATTGGACCCAGTTCTTGTAAATCCTAGTCCATAAGAACAAATAGGAAAGTGATATTTATCACATAACTGAGCAAGAAGAAGCAAAGAGAGTTAGAGAAAGAGTGACCTTGTGTTAAAAAGAGAGTGCACTTGGCTGTGAACTAGAGATGCAGGAAAGGAGGGGAGGTTGGCTGTGTGGGTCATCTAGGGGAAGTTGATGGGAAAGTTTTTTTTTAAATCTATTTTAAGGCATTTATTACAAACTTCTGACTTACTAAATTTATACAAGTTTATGGGGCACATATGCAATTTTGTTACATGCATACATGGCATAGCAGTTAAGCCTGACTTTTATTAGGTTATTCAGTGGGCTGTTCTGAAGTCCAACTCAACTTGAATTTGCATCTGGCTCTGGAATCTTGGACAAATGACTGTAACTTCTCAGTCTTACTCTCTCATCTGTAGAATAAGGACAGCCTTTGCCTCCTCCAGATAGGTGTGAGGATTAAGCGAGAGCATGTGGCTAAGGCAGAGAGCAGGGGAACGGGTGAGTGAGACGCTGTCGCTTGTCCAGTGGGGAGGGACCCGGCAGGGATCAGCTGGCTACTGTCCGGAATGCACCGAAGCAGGAAGGTGGGCGGTGTGAGCGTGTGCACGGATAGACTATTCCCATATCAGATGCCCACAGTGGAGGGAATAAAAGCATAATGGAATGTATTATGCTGTGCTGGGCTCTGCAGCGGAACTCAGCAGAGCCTCAATTCTTTTTATTGAGAAAGTAGCACAATATCTCTGGGGTCTTTATCTGCAAGCACTATTGAGCTGTGAATGTTAAAAAGAAATTAGGGTTACAGCGCAGGGCACCATCTCTGAAGACCCTTGTGCTGTGGGGAAACAATAGGAGCTTTGCTCTGGAAAGCACTGCGTCTATTTATCAACTCCCCAGGGGCTGTTAGAACGTAACTGAGTCACAGCGGCTGTAGTGAACAGTAAGGACCTTTTCACATCTTTCCTAGGAGCAATTTGCTTTGTGCCCCGCTTGGCCAATCCACAGCCCTGCTATTCCAGCCTGGCTTTTTCATCTCCCTTTTACTACAGAGGTTCTCACTAGGCTTTGGGGGGTGGGGTGGGAAAGGCTATCAGAAATAGCAGAGAAGATTTTTCAAAACACACATGCCTGTCCGGATGAGTTTCAGTAACTGGTCCCCCATTGAGATAAACTGTCCGTCACATGCAGGCTGAAACTTTCTTTTCACACCTTGCGGTCACATCTCTGAATCAGGTGCCCCTTACCTTATACCTGGACTTGTGGAAACCTCTTTGAGTCCTCGTCATCTCTCGTAGGTCCTAAACCCAAATTCCCTAATTAATCTCAGGGAGTCCGTTGCATTCCATGAAGAATGGGCTTATAGTTTAGCTATTTATATCTTCAAGAGGTAATTGCAAGGAACTTTGCAACTATTTAAAAACTTTATTGAGAAAGAACTGCAAAGTCACTAAATAACATGAACCAATCTTCCAACTTTCTGCAGAAGCTAAAATTTCTGGGGAAGAATGGGCAATTAGATTGTGATTTAGCAGGGCCACCAGCACTGTTCCGTGGGGAGGGAAGAAGAAATCAATGGACAAGGGACCTGAAGGGACTTGCCAGGCCCCAGGAAACTCTACCGCGGGGCCTGGAGTCATGACATTTTCCCGACTCACTTTTACGGGGGTCCCACAGTCCCAGGCACGGCCTCGATATATTGTTTCCAAGGTAAGAAAGACCCACTGGCGTATTGAACAGAATATTCTAAGAATCTTTTAAATGAACAGCTTAGCCTCTTGACCACAAGGAATGTGCCATCCCCGGGGAAGCCTGCAGCAGGCGGAATGCGCACCCGCGGCGGAGGCTTATCTCATCCTCCTCTCGTCCCTGTTGGCCCTTGTGCTGCGATGTGACAGCGGGACCTCTGTGCCCCCTGCATCTGCACTCTGGAAAAACCTCGAACTGGCCTAAACCTGCCTTTTGTTTTATCCATTTCCTTCTTCAACGACATTTCTTCACACCCTTATGCTGCCCCCTAGTTGCTCGAAATTTATTTTGGGGGAACGTAGTATATCAAAGTTTGCCAACTGATAGCCCACTTACAGATGTTTACTCTCAAGGGTCTTTTTTTATTTTTAATTAGAACTAGTTACCAACATATGAAATTCAGGAGAGAAAATTCCAGATTCCCAGGTTCTCTTGAAAAAAACCCAAGTTCTAGCCGCAATAGAACACATTTCTTCAGGTCACAAAGCTATCCCCTTTGACAACGTCTCGGCTCTTAAATTTGCTATTATCCTCACTACTCCTTCTTAAGTGGACCTGTTTCACTCAATTATTATTATTATTTTTACCTATATGCCCGTAGGTATCGTGGTTTGCTGCTTTTTGGTGCAGGGATATGATTAAGCAAAGGCATTCACTAGATTTGAACCTCAGCCTGTGCCATGAAGGGCACATTTCTTTACTCTGACATCTTCTTTTTCTCATCTGTGAAATGGGGATAATAACACCTACGTCATACGTTGTTGTGGGGATAATATGAGATAATTTCTGCACAGCACCTAGAATGGTGCCTGGATATTAGAAAACTCCTACTGGGGTATTGAACAGAATATTCTAAGAATCTTTTAAACCAACAGCTCAGCCTCTTGACTACGAGGAATGTTCCTTCCCCGGGGCAATTTCTAATATGCCTAACAGGACACCCTTCTCAAAAGGTGTTCCATGTGTCACACCTTTTCTAACCCCTTCCCTCACCCCACCTCTCCCTATGGCTGTCCACAACTCATGAAAACGAACAACCAACATTTTTTTTTGTTCATTCAACAAATTTGGAATTAAATATCAATTAAGTGCCAGTTAATGTACTAGGTACTGGGGGAAGTAGGGTGCAGGGAAGATATATTGCCGTGAATAAGACATGGTCTCACAGCTCAAGGCATTCATGACTTATCATATAATAATATTCCATGTGATCAGTACTGCACTGAGCTATACATTAGGCCATAGGAACACCAAGGAGGGCACAGCAATAACAACAGTTGTAATAATCACTTCCATTTGTAATTGGTATGCTCATAAACTGCTCTCCTCAAAAAAGAAAGAAGATCCCCTGTAGCATTTGCCCATTTCTGTGGTGTAAATACTTCCACCATGACCAACTTCAAGCTACCAATGGTTCAACAATTGGCTCTTGCAAGCCAGTACGAGTTGCTGCAGCACATGGTCTTTATAGAATTCTTTCACCGTGTAAAGCCTCTTTCCATACACACTCCTTGCCATACCTCTAAGCAGGCACAGCTTGGAATATTATCCATTTCAGAAAGAGAAACTGAGGCTCAGAGAGCTCTATGGCTTTCCCAAGATCACAGAGATGGTGAATGCAGTTCAGAGAGCAGGCTTCTCTCTTGAGTACGTCATTCTTACTAACACATTGCCTTATGCTGTGCCCTTCAACTTTTTCAGACACTGAAGAATTCAAAAAATTTACTACCTAGGCACCTTTTGTAAGAAGATACAAGATGACATGCTCCACTAAAATGTGGGAGTAACTAAGAAAGAGGAAGAATGTGATGCAGGGAATAGGAATCCTTCACAAGAGAAAAGCAAAGGCTATCTCAAGGATTATGCTGGTGTATCACTAAGAAGTCATTTTACGAGGATGGCCTTTCAACAGGTCTAATGTTAAAAGAAATCCAGACTGGAGCATGTCAGAGGCCCTGAAGAGAATTTTTTAAGAAGAAAAACTACATAAAGGATTATAAATGTATTCAAAGGAAATTGACCAAATTCGGGAAGAGTTTGGTATAAATAACAAGTAGATGGAAAAATAACCATGAAAACACAAAATAATTATTAACTCCAGGAAAAATCAAAAGCAATACAAATAAGGAAAGGGCATTACAGCATAATAAATAATCTCAGATTTGAGTGGCATTTACATAGTCAAAATAATGTAAACATTAAATATTGATTTAACCAATATTGTGATTTAACTATATGGAAAGAAGAAATAAGGGTGTATCCAAGTGAGAGGAGATGAAGGATGTGTTTGTGTGTGTGTGTGTCTACGAACAGGGAAATATTTTTGTATTTAAAACTGAAATTGAAAAATAAAAGGACAGCATTATGAACACGCCATTGAATAATAAGTATTTAAAAGTGGTTGCTTCTTGGGATCGTAAAATTGTATGGGCATAGCAGGAAAGTCAGGGGAAGAACTGCAAATTTCCATCAGTCTTATGGAACTATTTGGTTCTTTAAATTACATGCAAATATATCTTTGATGTAAAACAACTAAAATTGAATTATGCTCAGGAATTAAAAAAATCTAGTGTAGTAATATTAACACCAGGCACAAGAAAATAAGTGGAGTATTAAAAGTATTAAAAGAGAAAGAGATTCCAGATAAAAGAAATAATCCACCATGAAGATATAATCATCCTAAATTATGTACCTAACCACATAACTTCAAAATATTTATCAAGAGAAAAAAAGACTACAATAATAATTTAGTAAATTTTCAATTAGTAGACACCCCTATAAAACCTCTCAGATTGAAACTCACAGATTGAACAAACAAGGTGAGTAAGGATAGAGAGTATTTGCATCAACTTGATCTGATAGTTCCATGTAGAATTGCTAACTTAATTACATATCTTAAATTATCTTAAATACACATAATTGTTTACAAAATATTATGTAACTACCAGCCTAGATAGGGAACCTTAACATATTCCAAAAATTTGACATCATATAAAGGCTGTGGTGGAGAGAATGTAAGGTGGTTTCCCACGATCTTAGACTCTTGGTGTTCATGCCTGTGCAATTGCTTCCCCATGAGTGTGGGCAGGGCCTGTGACTTGCTTCTAACTCATAGTGAATGGATGTCATTCACAATTATGGTACATTATATATAACTCTGTCTTACTATTAGGCTATCTCTAATTGCTTGGCTTGCTGCTGGCTTGACGAAGTGAGTGATCATGTTGGAAAAGCCCATTTGGCAAGGAACTGTGGACAGTCTCTAGGAACTGCAGGAAGCCTTGAGGAGCAGATGGTGACATTTTTCTGACAGCCAGCAAGAAGCTGGGCCCTTGGTCCTACCATCACAAGGAAATGAATTCTGCCAACAACCTGAGTGAGACTGGAAATTGATTCTTCCCCCCCAGGTAAGCTTCTGGATGGGAATGCAGCCTGGCTGGCATCCTGACCGCAGCCTTGTGAGATCTTTCATATGATCATCCATCTCAACCCAAGATAATCAATGAGCAAACCACCAGAACTAATAAGGGAATTGGACAGAAAACAAATTAAACATCTGAAAAGCAATGTGTATGAGCAATAATTAATTAGAAAATATAATGAAAAAATCTCATTTACACAATAGCAACAACTCTAAAGTGCTTAGGAATAAGCCTAACAATAAGTATGTAAGGTTTTATGGAGAAAACCATAAACTTTATTGAAGAACAGGCAAAAAGATCTGAAAAAAGGGCTATACACCATATTTGTGGATGGAAAAATTCAATTTTGTAAATACGTGAATTTTCCTCAAATTAATCAATAAAATCAGTGGAATCCCAATCAAAATCCCCTAAAAATTTTCTGTGGTACTTGACAAATTGATTCTAACAAATACAAGAGAGTAATTATTCAAGAAAAGCAAAGACAGTTTTGAAAACAAAAGAACAAGATGATTTTCCCTACTGCTTATCAAAATATATCATAAAGACTTAATAAAACTGCGTGATATGTGGAAAAAAAGAGACACACATGTCAATGAAACATTTAGAAAATCCAGAAATAATTAGAAAACACTGGTGAGAATTACCAATATGATCAACATGGCATTTCCAATCAGTGAAGAAAGGAAAATCTAGTCATTGGATGCTTTTGGGAGACCTGGTTATCCGTTTGGAAAAAATAAAGTTAGATCCATAACTCTGACATTGACAAAAATAAAAATAAATTCCAGATCCATTAATGATGCAAATATGAAAAAAACCAACCTAAAATGATAAGTAGAAAATACAGAAGAATATGTTTTTACCTAGGTGTAGAAAAGATTTTCTTAAACAAGACACAAAATGAATGAGTCATAAGGAAAAATAATTTATTTGACTCAATCAAAATGAAAAATTTTCAAATACCAAAAATTCATTACAGGTAAAGTCAAAAGTCAAGAGGAAGATTGAGAGATGATATTTACAACACATTTAACAGATCACTAATTAGTTTTTAGATTATATTTTAAATATCCTGTATGTAAATAAGGAAAAAATACACAGACAAAAAGAAAAATAGGCAAAGGCTATGGACATGATAAAGAAGAACTACAAATGGTCAATATATAAGTAAAGGGGTGTTTAGCTTCATTAGTGATCAGAGAACTAACGCAACAAGAAACAAATTTACATCTATCAGAGGGATAATAATCTAAAAACTTTTTTTCATCATCACTTCTTTTTATTGTGGTAAAAAACATAATATAAAATTTACCATCTTAACCATTTTTAAGTGTACAGTTCAGTAGTGTTAAGTATATTTTCATTGTTGCAAACAGATCTCCAGAAATTTTTCATCTTGTAAATCTGAAACTCTATACCAATTAAACAAAAATTTCCCTTTACCCCACAAAGGGTGTGAGACAAAAGTTCAACTTCATTCTTTGTATGTGGATGTCAGTTTTCACAGCACCATCTATCCAAGAGACTGTCTTTTTCCATTGAGTGGTCTTGGCATCCTGTTGAAGATCATTTGACCATATATGTGGGTTTATTTCTGGGCTCTCTATCCTATTCCATTGGTCTATTTGTCTGTCTTTATGCAAGTACCACACTGCTCTGATTACTGTAGCTTTGTAATATATTTTGAAATCAAGAAATGTGAGACTTCCAACTTTGTTTTTCTTTTTTAAAATTGTTCTATTTGTGGGAGTCTCTTGGGCTTCCATATGAATTTCAGGATGAATTTTTTTATTTATGCAAAAATGTCATTAGATTTTGATAGGGATTGCATTTAATCTGCAGATTGCTTTGGATAGTATGGCCATATTAATATTATTATGTCTTTCAATGCATGAACATGGGATGCCTTTCCACTCTTTTGTGTCTTCTTCAATTTCTTTCACCAATGCTTTATAGTTTTCAGTGCACAACTCTTTCATCTCTTTGGTTAAATTTATTCCTAGCTATTTTTTAAAATGCTATGGTTAATAGGATTATTTTCTTGATTTCTTTTTCAGTTAGGTCCTTAGGTGCATAAAATTGCTACTGATTTTTGTATGTTAGATTTTGTATCTTGCAACTTTACTGAATTCATTTATTAAGTCTAATATTTTTTTTTTATTTTGGGGGTGTGTGAGATCCTTGGAGTTTTTAAAATATAGAATCCTGTCATCTGAAAGTAGAGATATTTTACTTCTTTCTTTCCAATTTGGATGACTTTTTTTTTTTCCTTGTCTAATTACTCTGGCTAGGAATTCTAATACTATGTTAAGAAGGACTAGTGAGTGCCCTTGCCCTGTTTCTGATCTTAGAAGAAAAGCTGTCAGTCTTTCACCATTGAGTATGATGTTAGTTGTGGGCTTTCATAAGTGGCCTTTATTATGTTGAGTTAATTTACTTCTATTTCTTGTTTGTTGAGTGTTCAACCTAAAAACTTTTGATGATGTCATATGTTGTCAAAGATGAGGGGAAATGCATTTTTGAAAAGCCTTTGGTAGCCTCTATTGAAACCGGAGAGCAGTTTGGTATCACCTATTGAAACTGAAATTGTGTATACTTTATGCCCCAGTAGTTCAACTTATTAGCCTCTACCTGACTAAACACTAGCACAAATGTGCAAGGGAATATATATAAGAGGTTCACTGCATTATTGTTGTAATAGCAAAAATGTTGGCAGTCACCAAAATGGCCATCTGTTGAGGAATAGATAAAAATAAAGGCAAAAGAAAAAGCAAAAATACAAACACAAACAAAACCAAACTGGAGCATTTATACTATGAAATATTCTATGGCTGTTTAAAAGGCAGGAGGCCAATCTCGTACTAACATGCATAGATTTTCAGGACATGTGTCTGACTGAAAAAGCCACACTGCTTGATGCCAATGTACGTATCAACCAAATTCACATGTAAGTATAGCAGAACAACAGCTTCAACAGAGGTATTCCTTGTTATCCATGCATTTCCCTCATCTAACTCTTTTAATAGTTGTATGGAGTGAGCTCAGAGAGGTTAAATAATTTACTTAAGTTCACACAACTAGTCAGAGGTAAAACTCCAGTTTCATTGCAGATTCTGTGCCCTTAACCATTATGGTATGTTGTCTTTAAAATGTATACAGCAAGCTGCATTGTGGTAAAATGAGACAATATATGGGAAAACACCGTGAGATTGTAAAACGTTGGACATCAAGAAGGAACTAATAAAAAAGAAGTTGAGTCTGTGAGTGGGAATGTAGGAAGTCATCGTACTGTATGAGAAAGTATTTTAACATATTTTTCAGTGCCTTGTTGAAAATCTGATTCTTTCTAGGTTATATAAAAATATTTGGGCATTGTAAACTGACTCAGTGTGCTTTTATTTGGGCCAATGATATGCAAAATATAATACAGTTAGGATTTTCCTGAAAGATACAAGTACAGTAAGTCTTCATTTAAAGTCATTGTTATGTTCTCGGAAATTGTGACTTCAATCGAGGCAACACATAACAATTTCTTCATCCATGTTATAACAACAACAACAAAAAGTTGGACAAAATGATGTTACTCCAGAACCTGCTGTACATCATTTCTCTTAAAGTCATAGTTTCCAAGAGCCTATGGACAATGTTCAGTGTGGACTTGCTGTAGATATAGAAGAGAACAGAGCTTGAGAACCAGCATCTAGAATCTGAATCCATCTTAATTTCCTCCTTAACCCAATAATCGTTCAGCAGAAGGCTGTTTAGTTTCCATGACTTTGTGTAGAGATGAGAGTTTCTGTTGGAGTCAATTTCTAATTTTATTTTACTGTGGTATGAGAAGATGCATGGTATAATTTCTATTTTTTAAAATTTGTTGAGACATGGTTTGTGGCCTAGGATATGGTCAATCTTAGAGACTGTCCCTTGAGCTGATGAAAAAAACGTATATTCAGTGGTTTTGGGTAGAATGTTCTGTAAATGTCAGTCAGGCCCATTTGTTCTAGAGTTCTGTTTAAGTCCATTGTTTCTTTGTTCATTTCCTGTTTGGTGGATCTGTCCTGTTCTTTCAGATGGGTGTTGAAGTCCCTGGCTATTATGGAGCTGCTGTTTATCATTTTGTTTAGATCAAGTAGGATTTGCTTTATGAATCTGGGTGCACCTGAGTTAGGTGCATAAATATTTAGAATTGTTATGTCTTCTTGTTAAATTGTACCCTTAACCATCATATACTGACCATCTTTGTCTTTCATTACTTTTGTTGATTTGAAGACTAAGTTATCTGAAACCAGAACTGCCACACCAGCTTTCTTTTTGGCTTCTGTTTGCTTTAAATATTGTTTTCCATCCCTTCCCAAAAGAGGGAAATTCTACTTCTTATTGGTATTAAAATATTCCTGAGAGATGTGGAGAATATTGAAAGAAAAATTAGTTTTGAACGTATGTATATATCTAGAGAAAAGAAACGTCTTGAATGCCAATGACCCAAGGCAGGAGGAGAGAGTGCTAGAGACATTTTATTCAAATGTTGAGGAGTTTGACTCTTACTGTAGGATAATTTATAGACAGCACTGAGAGAGCAATCTATCAGAAAGTGTGATCATTTATATTAATAATCTTTCTTTGGTTTTTTTGATTTGCTGATTTGGAATTTTGAAATGTAAAAGAATGGACAGATATAAAAAAGTAATTTCTTTGTGAATTGTTAGCCATTAACCCAGACTTCCAAAGGGAACAAAAATGTAAACATGCTGTTAAACATTTGTAAAGTCCTTATATCTTTTCACTAATTTGCACACATGCATTGGGAAAGAGAAACAATTTGTTTTGATCTATATTAGATCATCTGTGAGGAAAATATCACATAGCAATTCATAAACATTAAAGAAAAACATCCCTAATTTGTAGTGCTTACAGCAATAATTGCAGAGTATAATCCAATTAAGAAGCTTGATTAATCATTACCAAATAGTAATATTAATTTAGAGACAGTCCCTAGGAATAATATAGAGATTTAGGTTAGTATTCTTGTAATTTCCTTACTTTCCTCTCATTCTTATATAAAATCTAAGTTTTGAATTTTAAGGATGGATCATCATGATAGGTGCATTTCCAGTGTATTTACTCATTTAGTCCTTTGTTCACTCATTCAGTCCACACCCAAGAGATTAATTCAGCATCTATTAAATGCATGGCACTGTTCTAGGAATTGAGGACATCTGGAGAAGAAGTAGAAAGGGTTCTGACCTAATGTAGCTCAGAGCTAATGAGGAAAGACAATTAAATCGGAACAAAAGGGAAGAGTAAAGACTAAAGACTATGATAGGACATATCTGTGAAACATACAAGCATGTTCTAGGGCATGTCCTTAGAAATGCTTGTGAAAAGGACTTAGCTTTTGAAATCACACAGGAAGAAGGTTTAGACTGTTATTGGTCATTCATAGGAGGGCTGTTTCTCCTGAAGGTAGGAGAACTTGGAAACATCCATTACACTTATTTTAGAAGAAAAAGTAAACATTTCCACCAATTCAGGTTGGCCTTTAATTTAAAGGAAGAGAGTTGAGATGGCTGCAGACTTATGCCATGCT
This sequence comes from Lepilemur septentrionalis, assembly GCA_963573855.1. NCBI lineage: Eukaryota > Metazoa > Chordata > Mammalia > Primates > Lepilemuridae > Lepilemur > Lepilemur septentrionalis. The sequence continues at coordinate 8,480 of CAUYMX010096945.1, read as the reverse complement.
GGCCCAAACCTGTGACAGTAACTCAACATCAAAGAATTTAACATGCTAAAATTAAAATATCCCTGCCCAGCACCAGGACTAAAATATCCCTGCCCAATACATGAATGGTTACGTGTGTTTAATACCAGGCAATGGGCATTTAAAAATGCATTATAAAGGAACCTGGAAAATCCTGTTAAAATTTAACTATCAGTTACGTATCTTTTTTAAAACTTGTGACTTTACAATTATATTTAACTTGGAACTGACAGACTCCTGACTCTCTCATCTTAAAAGAAGATGAATGTCTTAACTTTCCTGGCCAAGTGCAGTGACAAAATACCACAGAAAGAACTATTGGCTGTCAAAAAACCAAGCGATACCAATTGCAAAATACCGAGAAATAGAACTTGAGTGATGATGAAGGGCTCTATTGACTTTATCCCCCCAAACTAAGTCTGAATAAATTTAGGACTTTTTCAAATTCGAAATTGGAGAAGAAAAACGGAGACACAGACTGCTATGCAAAGATAAAGACTGTTACACAATTCCTTTAAACACGATCATTCTTTTCTTCAAATACATGTGTTGGAAATAAATCTGTTTTGTATCTAGACAGGAGAAAGTAAGAAATTGCAGGATTTATGTTTTTCATGTTTTTAACCTTCTATAATAGCCATATTAATCCAAATCTAAAAGATGCCAATAGCTGGGTTTAAGAGACATCATCACACTGAAAAGGTGGACTCTGTTGTAACCACTTATTAAAAACAAACCAAGCCAAACTTGTGGTTTAAAAATTGAGAACAGATGATGTTTAATAAGCATGAAATGCTTTTGGTGTTACAAACGAGAACCAGGTGTGGAGATAAGCAACTTGGAGCTGAGCACGGCCACCTCGAAGCAGGACTCATCTTCCTCCCAAAGAGTGAGAGTTGGTCATCAGCTACACAGCTTGGCCACCACCTTGTCTTCCTGGGGTGAGATGTCCAACTGCAAAGGAAAAATCGAACATTGGAATGAGGAGGACAACATGAAGGCTGTCTCTTTAAAAATACATGTGTTCTGAAATCAAACCACCCAAGAGAAGACAGGGAGTAAACGAATGAATTGCTCAGTGGCAAAACAATTGCTAGAACTTCAGATACAATGACTGCTTCCCACTTATCTCAGTCATGGCTGCCCCATCACAAAGGACACAAAGCTATCAGGAGGTGACTCCGACTTTCACCTTAACAAACCTTTCTCTGCCAAGGGAAGATTGGGCGACCTCAGGTAAGTCAGTTCATCTCTCTCGGCCTTGCTTTTCTCATTTGTAAAATGTAGGGGTGGAGCCTTATTATCTAAGGTCACTCTCAGCAAAAGGACTCTATGATATTATCCCCCAAATGTATATGTGCAAGGGAGCATTTAAAAGGTTTTTCCATTTCACTGAGATGTCAAGCTTTAGCCACCAAAGCCTTCTACATTATTGGCTCTGATTTCAAAGAAGCAAGATAAACAAATATGTTGCCCAAGAAAAAAACCAAGTCTGTTCTATTCCCCTCTATTTATACAAACTCATCCAAAACAAGTTCTTTAAGCCTGGGTGTGCCCCAGTTGTCCTGCAATGGGTCAGTATTAAATGATCCACACCTGGCTGAGAAACAGTAGATGGTTGAGAGTAACATGGAGACATGGGCCCTGCTCTCAAGGGGCTGACAATGCCATAGCCCAGCAGTGGCCAATGTTGAGCACATATTATCATCATTGGAAGTGCTTGTTAAAACACAGATAACTGGGCCCCACCTTTAGAGTTACTAATTCAGTAAGTCTGGAGTAGGGAGTAAGGATTTGCATTTCTAGCAAGTTCCCAGGTGATGTGGATGCTGCTGGCCCAGGGTTATCACTTTAAGAACCACTGCAAACTGAACCTCAAGATTCCAGGGGTCTAGGTGAACGAACAGGACATTGTTATCTCAGCATCATCATTATTTCTTTTGTGTCTTATAACCGGGCACTCTGTGAGGCACCAGGGAATACAGATAACTTCAAATATAGAGATAGCTTTCAAACTATGTCCCTACTATTTTTTTGCATTTGAATAGGACTAAAGACATACCACAGATGAGCCTAATGATAAACTCATAGTGCTGTCATTAAAGTTATATCAGCTGCCACTCCCAACTCTGTTCTCAGAACTACTAAAGAAGTGGTGGGGCTCCTTGTTCAAAAATAATTAAGAATTTCGGGATGGTAATTGCAGAGCATTAAATCAAGTACAGGGCCCTGTGTGACTGTCCTGGTCACATACCCATGAACTGGCTTGATATATTCTTGCCCTTAGGATTATGAAATATGGTTCTATAAGAACCAGCTGTCAGGAAGCAGAGAGAAGCTCTGAAGCACAGGATAAAAGGTAGAGACAAGCACAGCTTCCACCTGGAAAGAACTGAACATTTGTCACCAATAACAAAAATTATGTACCTACTGAATTCATTCCATTGTATCATTCAAAGAGAGTTAAGACTCAGGTCCTGTCCTACAGGAATTGTAATTTGTTAGAAAAAAAATATGTGTTTAAGGACAAATATATTCTAAACCCCACGAGGGCAAGGAGATATTGGTTTTGTTTACTGTTGTATTCCTAGGATCTAGCATGGTGCTTAAATAGATACTCATTAAGTATTAAGTGAAGGGAAAAATTTATCTTTAGCGGCTGTACTCTGTCAACAGGCAGGGTATCCAGTCAAAGAGTGAGAATTTTCAATAATTAGATTGAGGATGTTTACTGATCCAGAATAGAGTTTCTATAACATTTTTCAGTACTTAAATATTTGCTAAATTAAGTTGAATTGAATTGCAGAAGACAACAGCACGAACCAGTAAAGGAAGAACTCATCGTTAAGACAAAGAACAAAACCTGAAGTCATAAGACCTGGGTTTGAACACTTATTCTGACTTGTGAGAATTAATACCACAGGCCACTTTTCTGGAGCCTCACTCTTAACTCTTTTACTTGAAGAAATGAGAAAAGTGAGAAAGTAAAATGTTGGTATACCCTAATTTCCTGGAGACTTACGCTAACTCTGCTGAGCTATGGAAATACAAAGAGGGGAGGGGAGTCAATTTTGGGCTGTGGTAGTTGGTGAATTCTTCCTGGTGTGAGAAGGGCAAAATCAGAGATATAGAATTTAGCTGCTAAGCTAAGAAAGTGGGAAAAGACGTAGGACATGGCTCTTGTACTCAAATACTTACACAAGGGCCACGAAAGTCACATAAATTAGTTGGGGCTATGATTGAAGAATACAGGCCCCAACTATGAATGGTAGCCTATTGTCATTGAGGCTGCACCATGGCCCCAATTCATATATTCACACAAAATCTCCCTATTTTTAAATGCTGGCAACTAACTCAAAATTTGCAAAACATTATAATGTTTGTTGGGCAAACAAGTGATTGTGGGCAACATCTGGCCTCTGGGCTGCCAGTTGGCCACCTCTGGCTTAGAAAGAGGGATGAGCTTGCAGTGGTTGGGCTGAAGTGAAGCCAGGGCAGGGGTGTGGCTGGAGCAGTGGTGTGGAGTCAGAGTACAGAAGAACGTGAGTGGCAGGCCCTGCTGGTCTTAGAGAGCCCACGGGATTTATTTGATCAGAGACAATTTTTGACACGTATTCCACACATATATTTATTCATTTATCTGACAAATATTTGGAAGTTTTTATGATGTTGTCAGGCACTGTGTTAAGCAACGGGTACATACAGTGAGTGTCTTAGGCAGCTTAGGCTGCCATAACAATAGAAATTTACTTCTCAGGGTGCCCGCATGGTCTGGTTCTGGTGAGGGTTCTTTTCCTGGCTTGCAAATGGCTCTGTGCTCACATGGCATCTTCTTTGCATGTGCTGGGAAGAGAATGAGAGAGAGAAAGAGTGTGTGAGCATGAGTGAGAAGCTCTTTGGTGTCTCTTCTTACAGGGCACTAATCCCATCTCTGAGGACCCCAACCTGATGACCTTGTCTAACCCCAATTACCTCCCAAAGGCCCCAATTATAAATACCATCATATTGGAGGTTGGGGTTTCAACATATGGATTTGGGAGTGGGACACAAACATTTAGTCCATAACAATGAATAAGATATGGACCCTACTCTAAAGCAATGTTTAGTCTAGATAGGAGGATTACACTACATCTGTGTGTGTGTGTTTGAATCTTTGGTAGAACATGCTGTACAAAGCTATGGATAAGCCACTGAGAATCCAGGTAAGTAATCTCTGTAGTTACTGGTGTGGGGAATGTGCTGGGCTAAGGGAAGAAGATGTCTGAAAAATCTTTAAGGAGAAGGTGGCTTTTATGCCAAGTCTCAAAAAGTCTGTAAATTTGAAGACAAAGAGATGGGTGGAGAGTTCAGACAGCAGGAACAGCATGAATAAAAATACAAATGTTAATGGAAAATACTTATAGGGAATATCGGAAAGTCACATTTGGCTGAACACAGGATGGCTCGTGGCCAGATCCTGAAGTGATTTTAATTTTAGGCTAAAGAGTTTGGACTTTATTTTATGGGTGGTGGGGCCATTGATTTTTGTGATGAGGAGTAATATAATAAAAACTGTGTTGTGAGGTGATTAATCTGAGTGTAATGCATAGCATGGAGTGGAAGACAGAGGAAGAAAGCTGTGAAATTCTTAGAGATTCCAGTAATACTCTTGGTGAGAATAATAGAGGCTTGACCAGTGTGGTGGCAGAGGGAATGGAGAAGGAAAAAATTACCTGAGACATTTAAGGCGCCAGGTGGATTAACGGTCCCATATGAGGGGCAAGTGGAAGAAAGAAATTGAAGATGATTCTGGGGTTTTAAGACTAGCTGATTAGACGGAGGTTGGTGATCCAGACACAAACAGGGAATGCAAGGGCAGGAGCAGGTCTGGAAGCTGGCGCTGGGGGGACCGGTTGTGCACATGTGAGATTCTAGTCTGCATTTGCTGAGTTTGAGGTACCAATGTGATATCCAGGTTGAGCTGAGAAAGAAATAAGATTTGAGAGTAGAGGCAGGGCCAGGATGTCCACTCGGGAGTCATTCACATAGTGGCAGACTTTGATTTCTGGGTAGGGCATACAGTGCCCCAAGAGAGACTTGGAGAAAGAAGAGAAGATGGCTAAGGACATGACCATCCTGATGGGGAAATGCAGGTTTCAGGGCCAAAAGAAGATGAAGACCAGGGAAAGAGTGGTCAGACAGATCAGAAAAAAGCACAGTGGTGCAGGGTCTTACATGTTTTTGCAAAAAAGAGCTTTGAGAAAGAGGGGCAGGTGATCAATGGTCTCGCATACTGCCAGGACATCAAGGAGCTTGAGGACTGAGAAGTGGCCACTGGATTTGGCAATTAGACACTCACTGGTGCCTTTTGAGAGCAGTATCAGCAGAGGCTGAGTTGAATATTGGCCCTGGCTGTGACCACCTTTCACCCTCATATGTATGTACATGTGCATTCATGTAACAAAGTCAATGCACACATGCAACAAGTTCAACATCAATGCTCAAGGTCAACAGACGTTCACATGTGCTTGATACAATTTTTCTTCTCATCTTAGGCAAGAGGGACTTACAACCCTCTTATATTCAGAGTCTAAAGACTGAATGCCGGCATTCAAAACTAACCAATAAACAGTTAAAGCATTTGTCGGTTCCATTCCAGTTCAGAAGATCTATGCATCTGAAAGAAGGACACAAAGTACAGGGCCAAAGCTGCCGTGATGTAGGACCCTCAGGTTGGACAATGGCTCAGTGAGCAGCCTCTCTTCTGTGAGCTGTCTGGCAGCCAAACGTGTTTATGAGCTTTTCAGAAAGCCCTGCAAGGGCCTAAAGGCTGAGGGAAAGAGGGAGGACGTGTATTTACCCTGTGATGCCATCGTGGAGATCTCACTCACGTCCCAGGCCTCACTGCCATAGGACGGGAAAATCACAACCAGTGACAGTAGCAAATGCAAGCGATTGCTTGGCTTTTCTGCACCAGGCTTTGTCTTCAAACATCATTGAAAGTGTTAATGTCCCCAAAGGCTGCCAACTGCAGCCTCAGCCTGGATGAACTCCGTGCCAGGAGAGAGGGGTTGGAGGGCCTTTTATTCATTTGGTAATTACACAGCAATGGGCATTTCGTGCATTTTTAGAAAGGGAGAGTGTGGAGGGAGAGAAAGGCAGACACTTAGTGCAGGGAAAGCTCTGGTCGCGTGGCTTGGCATCCGTGGGCACCACCGCAGCATGTTTGGGGGCAGCCTGTCCAGCCCTGGCCCTGGCTGGCATGGGGTATGAGAAGAAATGAGAGGGCAACCTGGCATTTTCTTATTTGTTTATTTTAACCTCTCAGGCCTGCTGAAAACAACTGGAATCTTCTGAGTTGCTGAAAGCACATAAGCTTCTTTGATGGAGCTCTTGGCCCCTGCTACCCTAAAGCCAAAGGGGCTCATTGATTAAGTTGTCGGGTGACCATGCCCTCTGTGAATTCAGGTCAGACCAGAGGCGATGGTTAATAGCTGGCAGGTAACTGTCCCTAATGCAATCTTTACCATAGACTCCAAAGCCTCACATGAAAGAGCATTCCTCTGAGATCCAGGCTGCAATTTGGGAAAGGTGTCGAGTCTGGGCGTCCGCCTGTGTTACTTAGCAAAGGCAATGCTGGGAGGACAGAGACAGAAAGGTAGAAAGGAGTGATTCAGCACAGCTGGGGAGGATCCATGTAGATAGCCAGGGTCAAGGGCCAAAGGGAAATCAAGGGCCTATTTTTCTTCTTTTTTAAGGATTAGGAATGGCGGGGGGTGCTGAACCGAGAGGACTAGTTCACACTGGCGCCAGGCTACTGATCAGGTTATCTCTGGTGATGGCCCCATGGAATGAGCTGGTGGGCAGCCCACCTTCCCTGGATGACCTTTGTGCTTCTGCTCTCTTTCCAGAAGGACAGGAGGGGCAGCCTGAGGAGTGGGCTGTTAACTCATAGGCTCAGTAGTTTAGTCTGGCTTTGACTGAGTCCAAGGACCAAGCGGAAGACTTGTGAGGGGCTTTGCACCCTTCAGCTGCCCACATTCTTTGTGGTTCCTGTTGACAAATTAAATATTTAAAAACTCATCAGCCTCGCAGTGAGTTTATTCTAAATCAGATCAGGTTTATTATTATTGGGAAAACCTACTGGGCTTGGATTTGGGAGGAAATCTGACAATTTCAGCACCCCAAATGTTGTTGGAAAGCGAGATTTTTGCAATAATTAGAAATGAGACCCAGACCAAGGCATTTGCCCTCTCTCAATGTTATCTTAGGAGGCTGTTAAATACTGATCACTTGCTACCTACTAGGCATTGTGCTAAGGGCTTTACTGGCATTACCCATGTTTTTCTTTATGATATTCCTATGAGAAAGGTACTTGGTTATCCTCCAGCCCACTATTTTACAGAAATGGCTGATTGTATGAATTGGAGATTCAATTTCTCTTCTATAAGACAAGGGGTTGGAGTAGAATGATGAAAGCAGCTATTTAGGCCTGAAAATGATAACACCCACACAGCTATAAAATTCTTAGCAGAATGCTTTTAGTGCCAAGTGGTAACACTACCCTAGTCCTTCTCGTTCTGTGTGGTTTTCCCTTTGAGAGAGTTTGAGAGCATTTCTCTCTCTTCCCAAGAAGAGAGAAGAGTCTTACTAATTCCTATCTGAAGAAAGATAGATCTAAGAAACCTGAGTATTTTAGGTCAAGTTAAATCTTGAGGGGACTGTGGCATCTGGATGTAGAATCTCTAAAATCAAACCTGCTGAGGCTGCTAAGGGATCATGGTCTTGAATCTTCTCTTCTTGAACCATAGAAACTTCCTCTTCTCAGACACCCTTGAAAACAGCCTCTGAAGTCCATCAGGTACCCAGTGTTCTCTACTGAGTCTCAGTTTGACTCACCAAATTGACCCCTGCTGCCTCTCTTAAGGTATTAAATATGGCCTTCTGTCCCTGAGCCATAGAACCTGCCTCCTTTTCTCAAGTGACATCTGTCTCTGAATCTCCCAAATCTAATCCTGTTGGTAGTTTAGTATCTCCCCCATGAGTGTCAAAGTCTGTTGAGTCCCATGACTACTTCTCGTGTCCTAGATGCTCTGAGTCATGTTATGCAAGGTTGCCAAATCACATCAATTACACTGCTACCTCTGTGGTTTGGAAGTAAGTTTGTCAAAAGCTTAGATAATTTGAAATTTCTTAAAATATTCGTCAGCAAGTAAAAAATACACACACACACACACACATAGCAGAAACTCTGTTAACAAATCCATGTCTCTGCCTCACTGCATCAGCCTCCACCTCTTCCCATGCCCTTGGTGAGGCATATTGACTGAGGCCATAGCTCAGAATGCCCAAGACTGGATGGCTACGCTTCAGTTCGCAAGCAACTCTTCTCACTGGCTGAGCTGATGCCTGCCAAGCAGACTTCTTAGGTTGAATGTAAATGTTATTGGCATTACACAAGTTAAATAGTCTATAAATTGATT